>JAAIXI010000206.1:0-12490 GCA_013403645.1 Heliconius nattereri
GAAGAGCTTCAGAATGGGCTCCTTGAAGTTGACCGTCGCTCCGACCGCTTGGTGCGAGTGAGGGTACTGATTGAGGGCGTTATCACAAACTTAATCAGTGCCTATGCTCCCCAGGCGGGATGTAGCGCGGCTGAAAGGGAGACATTTTGGGAGCAGTATGAAGGGGTTCTACTTGCTGTACCGTCTACCGAAGAGGTCTTAGTTGGGGGGACTTAACGGTCACGTTGGTAAGGCCGCTGAGCCGTATGAACGTGTTCTCGGGGGATTTGGGCACGGTCTTCGCAATGCAGAGGGAGAAAATATTCTGAGAACCTGTATTGCGTCTGATCTGGCCATCGTGAATACGTTCTTCCAAAAGAATCCTCAGCACCTTATCACGTATAAGAGCAGGACCCACTCAACTCAAATTGAATACTTATTGACCAGACGGTGTCATATGGGCAGGGTAACTAACTGTAAGGTCATTCCAGGAGAAAGCCTAACGGCCCAACATGGTCTTCTTGTCATGGACTTTAACGTCACTCCGAAGAAGAAAGTAGCCGAGAAACGTAGGCCTCGGATCAAGTGGTGGTTGCTGAATGGACCGATGCAGACCGACTTCCTGGCAGAGGTGAAAAGTCACGATCTTTCGACTAACACCGAGACTGCTCAGGATGCTTGGGATCGGGCTCAGTCGGCAATCATTGCGGCGGGCAGGCGAGTTCTTGGCCTTTCTAGGGGAGGACGTGTCATCGACAAGGAGACATGGTGGTGGAATGACGAGGTGCAGGAGGTGACTCGTGAAAAGAAGGCTGCCTTTAAGAAATGGCAGGAATCCCATTCTCCTGAAGACAGACTGGAGTACACAGTAGCTAATCGTGCCAGTAAAAGAGCTGTAGCCAGAGCCCGCAGTAAAAGTTTGTCAATATTGTATGACAGACTTGAAACTGTGGAGGGGCAGAAGCTCATTCACAAACTGGCACGTTCCCGGGATAAAGCGACGCAAGATATCGCAAAATGTCTTTGCGTCAGAGATTCCCAGGGCACGCTGCTCTGTAATCATGACTCTGTGAAGGAGAGGTGGAGAAGCTACTTCCAGGAGTTGCTGAATACTCAGCACCCATGCAGTCTTCATCACGACTCACCGCCTAACCTCGGACTTATTGCCCCGATAGCCCTTGACGAAACACGTAATTACTTTCGACGCATGAAGAACGGAAAATCGGTGGGACCTGACGACATTCCGATCGAAGCGTGGAAATCGTTGGGCTCTCTTGGTGTGCTCATGCTTACTGACCTTTTTAACCATATCTTTAACACTGGTAAGACACCGCATCAGTGGCGGCTTAGCTTTATTACCCCTATTTACAAGGGAAGGGGCAGTGTTCAAGAATGTGGTAATTATAGGGGCATTAAGCTTATGAGTCATACCATGAAGCTCTTCAAGCGCATGATCGACCTCAGGCTCCACCGAGAGTGTACTGTCTCTGAGTCTCAATATGGATTTCAGCCAGGATCGGGCACCATGGACGCCATTTTCGCCCTCAGAACTTTGATGGAGGCATACAGGGAAAAAAGGAGAGCTCTGCACGTGGCCTTTTTAGATCTGCAGAAGGCCTTTGACTGTGTGCCTCGTCAGTGTATCTGGTGGGCATTGCGATCCAAAGGGATCCCTGAGGCCTATATTGAGATTATCAGAGGCATGTACCACGATTTCGCTTCTATGGTTAGGACTGCTGTTGGCGACACTAGACCCTTCCCGATTACAGTGGGGGTTCACCAGGGCTCGGCTCTTAGTCCGTTCTTGTTCAATGTAGTGCTCGATACTGTCTCGGCTCACATCCAGGACCAGCCTCCATGGCTGATGATGTATGCCGACGACATAGCACTCATTGCCGAGAACCGACTGACGCTGGAGCGTAAAGTGAACCTCTGGAAGGGTACGCTTGAGAACGGCGGCCTTAAACTAAATGTGTCGAAGACAGAGTACATGGCCTGCGGGAACCGGGACTCGAGCACCATCCTTATAGGTCCTGAACCAGCCGTTAAGTCGGAGAAGTTCAGGTACCTTGGATCCGTTATGCACGAGTCTGGAGGCATCGACCACGATGTCCATGGCCGGATAAGCGCTGCCTGGGCCAAATGGCGGGAGGTCACTGGTGTGGTCTGCGACCGCAGAATACCGCCCAAGCTCAAGGGGCTGATATACAAGAGCATCGTCCGACCGGTTCTTTTATACGGCAGCGAATGTTGGCCAGCACTATCTCGGCACACTCAGGAGCTTCACGTCACGGAAATGAAGATGCTGAGGTGGATGTGCGGCGTAACGCGGTCTGACCGCATACGCAACACATTCATTCGAGGTAGTCTTGGGGTCCGTGACGTAGCGGATAAGCTCCAAGAGCGTCGCTTGAGATGGTTTGGCCACGTTACGCGCCGGCCTAAGAACTATGTCGGACGCAAGTGCCTTGCTATACCAGTTCCTGGGGCGCGACCTCCCGGACGCCCAAGAAAGCGCTGGTTGGATGTCGTGATGCAGGACATGAGAGGCAATGGTCTAACAACCGAGGATGCGAAAGATCGTGCAAAGTGGAGTAGGTTAAGTAGGAAGGCAGACCCTGGTAATAGCCGGGATTAATGCCAGGAAGAAGAAAGAAGACAATTAACTAGTCGTTTCACTACACATATGCATGTAAATACTAATACAACATAATAATTATTAAAACTATTCGTATATTTGATCTTTTTTTATTTTCTGTAAGTCCGTTTGCCAGTTAGCAAAGGCCTCCTCCAACCTACTCCATTCTATTCTATCTTTAGCTCCTCTGCTCCATGCTATGCCTGCGACCTGCCTAATATCATCGTCCCATCTTTTATGTTGTTCACCTCTCTTCCTTTTGCCGTCCCTTGGGCACCATTGTGTTACTGTTTTAGCCCACTTTTCGTTTTCTCTGATTATATGTCCAGACCACTTCCATTTTAATCTTTTTATTTTTAATGTAACGTCTTGTGCCTTTGTCTTACTCCTTATGTGTATGCTCCTTATTCTGTCTTTCCTCTTTACTCCAAGCATGCTTCTTTCCATTGCTCTTTGGCAATTAGCAACTTAGTTGATTACGTTTCTTGTTATAGCCCACGTTTGGCTTCCATATGTGAATATTGGCAAGATGCAGACATTGAATAATTTGCTTTTTGTTGCTATATGAAATTTTTCATTACTTAAGTAATGAAGGCCTAAAAAAAATCTACTCATAGTTATTTTTATTATGTTAAGCATCTTTAAAAGTAATAAAAGTTAGCTCCGTGCGTACAATTGTTTTAAAAAGTAAATAGTGTCTCACGGGCTCTAATTAGTGCATCAGCACTAAATGCGTACAATAAAAATCGACTGTAAATGTTATCTCCTTGTTTTAATCATCAAAAGTGACAAAAACTTTCAAGTGAACTTTGCTGTGACAGTGGTAGTGTACCTATTTACTATAAACTAACTAACTATTACTATTAAGTGCTATATTATACTACGCGAATCTACAGTGAAAACAAAAGTGTTGTGTAAGAAAAATAGTGACTAACACTATCTTTTAGTTGAGACTATCGACTTTCTATTATAACACAATCTTAGTGATATCTTATTTTTTTTTTAAGTATATAGCAATAATTCGTACAAAATGCTAACGTTTACGTTGGTGTTGGTAGTACAAGTAAAATCGAGCTGACTCGAGTTCAAACCTACGTCGACAAGCAAAAATTTTTCATTTATTATTTTTTTATTTTCAAAAAATTATGGAGGAAATCATGGATATACTCAAAAAAATCCAAAATGAGCTGAACTTAGTGCACTTTTTACAGACTGTAGTTTATTTAGTAAGAAATAAAAGGTATTTTATTTTATTTTTCGTTTGCAACTCAACACATGTCTCGAAAAATTCGGTGGAAAGTGGGGAGTGTCTTAACGGACTGTCCTTAACATTAGGTTCCCTCTGCCTTATGCTTTATGTAGAGTACAGCGTGATACAAAAATCTTAATAATAAAACAAGACAATTGCTCTCCTAATAACAAATAATTCAGAAACTCATCCCTAATAAGTTTTAGTTTGATCAGACGGCAGACAATGAAAAATGAGGGAGAGTCAACATTTTTAAATTCAAAATTCTATTTTAAACATCGACCGAATTTCGAACCACTCAGAGTTCAGGATGAAATCCCATGGCATGGCATTTAGTTTTTCGTCCGAGGCAAACTAAAATACTTCTCGAACATACTTTTAAATTTTTTATTAATATTTTCATTATTATTTATATTTGTTTAATTATTTTGATAGAAAATCGTATAAAAATTAAATAGAAACGAGTCTTATAATGTTAATGTTATGTCTTTTTTCTTTTATTAATTATTACTATAAACATAATTATTAAAACATAAATCTTATGCATTTTATGTCCTAAAATAATTTTATCTTTATCTTATCTTATCTTAAATGAAAACTAGTATTCAGATTTTGAGGTAAAATATTTTTTTTATAAAATCAGAACTGGTTTTTGATTTAATCAAATAGTAATTGATATATCTAAGCATTTACATATTTAGCGGAAATAGTAATGAGAATTTTATAACATATTAAGANATACAAGAGCATCGTCCGACCGGTTCTTTTATACGGCAGCGAATGTTGGCCAGCACTATCTCGGCACACTCAGGAGCTTCACGTCACGGAAATGAAGATGCTGAGGTGGATGTGCGGCGTAACGCGGTCTAACCGCATACGTAACACATTCATTCGAGGTAGTCTTGAGGTCCGTGACGTAGCGGATACGTTCCAAGAGCATCGCTTGAAATGGTTTGGCCATGTTACGCGCCGGCCTAAGAACTATGTCGGACGCAAGTGCCTTGCTATACCAGTTCCTGGGGCGCGACCTCCCGGACGCCCAAGAAAGCGCTGGTTGGATGTCGTGATGCAGGACATGAGAGGCAATGGTCTAACAACCGAGGATGCGAAAAATCGTGCAAAGTGGAGTAGGTTAAGTAGGAAGGCAGACCCTGGTAATAGCCGGGATTAATGCCAGGAAGAAGAAAGAAGACAATTAACTAGTCGTTTCACTACACATATGCATGTAAATACTAATACAACATAATAATTATTAAAACTATTCGTATATTTGATCTTTTTTTATTTTCTGTAAGTCCGTTTGCCAGTTAGCAAAGGCCTCCTCCAACCTACTCCATTCTATTCTATCTTTAGCTCCTCTGCTCCATGCTATGCCTGCGACCTGCCTAATATCATCGTCCCATCTTTTATGTTGTTCACCTCTCTTCCTTTTGCCGTCCCTTGGGCACCATTGTGTTACTGTTTTAGCCCACTTTTCGTTTTCTCTGATTATATGTCCAGACCACTTCCATTTTAATCTTTTTATTTTTAATGTAACGTCTTGTGCCTTTGTCTTACTCCTTATGTGTATGCTCCTTATTCTGTCTTTCCTCTTTACTCCAAGCATGCTTCTTTCCATTGTTCTTTGGCAATTAGCAACTTAGTTGATTACGTTTCTTGTTATAGCCCACGTTTGGCTTCCATATGTGAATATCGGCAAGATGCAGACATTGAATAATTTGCTTTTTGTTGCTATATGAAATTTTTCATTACTTACTCTAAAAAAATCTACTTATAGTTATTTTTATTATGTTAAGCATCTTTAAAAGTAATTAAAGTTAGCTCCGTGCGTACAATTGTTTTAAAAAGTAAATAGTGTCTACTGGGCTAAAAATCGACTGTAAATGTTATCTCCTTGTTTTAATCATCAAAAGTGACAAAAACTTTCAAGTGAACTTTGCTGTGACAGTGGTAGTGTACCTATTTACTATAAACTAACTATTTTAAGTGCTATATTATACTACGCGAATCTACAGTGAAAACAAAAGTGTTGTGTAAGAAAAATAGTGACTAACATTATCTTTTAGTTGAGACTTTCGACTTTCTATTATAACACAATCTTAGTGATATCTTTTTTTTTTTAAGTGTATAGCAATAATTCGTACAAAATGCTAACGTTTACGTTGGTGTTGGTAGTACAAGTAAAATCGAGCTGACTCGAGGAAATCATGGATATACTCAAAAAAATCCAAAATGAGCTGAACTTACTGCACTTTTTACAGACTGTAGTTTATTTAGTAAGAAATAAAAGGTATTTCATTTCATTTCATTTCATTTCATTTCATTTCATTTCATTTCATTTCATTTCATTTCATTTCATTTCATTTCATTTCATTTCATTTCATTTCATTTCATTTCATTTCATTTCATTTCATTTCATTTCATTTCATTTCATTTCATTTCATTTCATTTCATTTCATTTCATTTCATTTCATTTCATTTCATTTCATTTCATTTCATTTCATTTCATTTCATTTCATTTCATTTCATTTCATTTCATTTCATTTCATTTCATTTCATNCGGAATGTTCATACACTAACTCTTCTCTACTCTATCCTCTTCCATCCTGAAACTCCAACTTACCTTAAAGAACGCTTTACCTTTCTCGGCTCTAAATCCCGTCTTGCCCTAACTCTCCGACCCCAAAGTGATAATGTCCTGGAAATACCTTTGTGTCGTACCCGTTGCTACTGTGAGTCATTCACTGTCCAAGCTGCGAAGCTATGGAATACCTTACCGCGAGCTATAAGGCAGCTTAAATCCTTAAATATATTTAAATATAAAGTTAAAAATTACTATCTTAGTATGTAGTATTTTTATGTATTTCGACGTAATTGTCATGTATCTATGCACTTTTTCTATTTATTTATTTACTTATTTATTTATTTATTTTTATTATATATGTGTATTCTATGTATTTTATGATATAATATTTATGCAGGTGTATAAATATATATATATATGTTTGATCGCGCCATGCCCTCTCTTTTAAATTGATTCCTCTAAGATTAGGTTGCCTGGAAGAGATCACTTTTAGTGATAAGGCCGCCCTTTCACATTTCTCTTTTTGTACGATTTATTTTTTTTGTTTTTGTTAAATATGTTTAATATGGTGTGAAATAAAGAGTTTTTATGTTATGTTATGTTATGTTTATATGATAAATAACGTATTTATATTTGATAGTATTATATTTATTATTACTTTTTTGCATCTCTTCGCTATCTTTTTTTTTTTTTTTATATATATATAATAAGTCCTTTTAAATGGGTGTCTGTAAGAAATCGCTTTTAGTGATAAGGCCGCCATTGCACTTTGTATTCTCTTTCTGTAATTACTGTTACTTTACAGATTTTTTGTTTATTTTAGTGGAATAAAGTATTATTATAATTATGTTTATCTTTAAAGATTCACGGGTTCAAAAGAACCCGCTCATTTGGAAGGCTTGCGTGGGGACACAGGTCCAACACGTAGAGGCCCCTTAGAGAATATTCAAATGTTTTACTGTGACGCATCAGCCGGGATCCATCTCTGGGTAACCACAGGTAATTGCCCAGAGATGGTCGCCGGCTAATGCGTAGGAACTATGAAAAATGTGTAAATGTAAACAAGGACTATGGAATCGAATTTAGATGGACTGGCTACTGGACTATTGAATGAGACTAACGGACGTCCACCTTTACAATAATCTCAAATTGAATGGTTGGCGGAAGGTGACTCACCTCCCACTAGATGGGCCCTCACAAAGCGGCGTAGTGCTTTGGGCGCAACATCGGCACTATACTTGCTACTTACCACTATGTGGGTGAAGTCTCATGCCATGTCTTTCGATTGTAGATATTGGACGTGCCCCACGATTTATTTGAGTTTAATAATGCATATGTTTAAAATTTGTATATTTCAAAATCGACATCTTTTGTCGTAGGTGTTTACATTAATGTATATTGCATTTTTAGGAATTTATGTGAACATAGATATTTCCAGAAAGTGAGTAGGTTACGAGTTACTTTATTTTGAAAATATAACAATGTATACATATTAGTACTCATGACTGTATCCATGAAATTATTTTTTAGCTTTTAGTACATTTATCAGCAATATAAAACCGTTTAACTTAAAAAAAAAATTTTACTTTTTTATTTGTACAATTTTTTTTGTTTTGTATAAATACTAAAAAACGCTCTACATTTCGGCCCACAGTGGGGAGCGGAAATGTCTTAATGGGAACAGAGAGTCCTCACTCTAGGTCTCCAGATTTTCTCTGTCTATCCTGCTCTAAACATACCTGCAATAATTATTTAATATCTGCTAATTGTATATGAAAGCTTGATCCAAGGGGAGCTTGATTGCCTATCTATTACAGATTATCTCCTAAAGTAATTATTATTAAATTTATCTATTGTTTCCAAATAATATTCTAGAGAATACAATATATTGGTCTATCAGTAGTAAGTAGTAGTAAAATTTATTTATTCAAGTAAGCTTTTTAAGCACTTTTGAATTATTAACGTGGGTTCGCTTCCCACTCGAGGAAATTAAAGATATATTTTCATTTTCTCACTCTAGCAACAAAGCAAAGCGCGGCCTGAAATGAAGAATGGAATTGTCTTAACACTATGTTCCCAGGTTCTCTCTGCATATCCTGATATTCACAGAATACAGCATGAAGCTAGAATGTACGTCATTTCAACGTGCATTATTTACTCTTACTTACTTTAGATCTATATAACTTTTTTTAATAAAAATGTTACTTTGTAATAAAGTTTCAAGACGAATCAGTCCATTGCTACCGTTTGTGAATGGGCTTTTATATATAAGAATGTGAGTGAAAAAAATTGAGAGCTTTCGGCACTTTAGCGAATAAAAATTTAGTGTTATTGTAACTTTACTACTTACACGTAAGGGACCTGTAAGAATTGAGAGTAGGTGAACAATAACTCGGTCAAAAGAACTATCTTTACCCTAGGGATGGTATTGTAAGTAAATGTTGAATTTATATTATTTTACAGGACGCGATGTATAAATTCCAAATTAAAATTGTTAGAGCGGAGAGTTGAAAATAATTCATTCCCCGGAGCGGAGATCGAACCCACAGCCATAGCGATTACAGTCTGAATCTATCTTCACAGGATCACACCCACTAGTAGGTATATAAATATATTTAGACGCCCTTTTTAGCGAATTTTCATAAGGGTCGTAAAAGGTCTACTCTAAGAGATATATGTAGTTTTTCTCATGCTGTTCCCCGTCCTTGCAAGGTACGAGATAAATTCATACAATTTCCTGGCAATTAGTTTCTTAGGATGAAATTTATGGGATTTTTGTATGAAAATAATTTAATTAATATATTTATTAAATGTTTGTATAGTCAAGCGGGCGAAGTGGCCTGTGTCCGCTATTATTCTATAGATATAATTTAAATGTAAAAGGGTTCAATTTTGTAGAATAAAAAGGATTTTAACGCCGCGCTTTGCCTTATTAACAGAACGAGGAAATGAAATTATTAAATATTTCATCCCCCGAGTTGGGTCGAATACACTACTGCCGTATTGAAAGTCGCTTGCTTGTGCCACTGCGCCACGAAGGTGCCTCTATAAGAATTTTACATTTTTTTTTTCATTATTACTTGTTTTTTGTTTTGGATTCACCAATATATCAAGTAAGATTAAGGATAATTGCCTTATCTGTAACGCGAATTACACTTTTACAATATCAATGAAAATAATGACGAAAATAAAGACAGCGGAAAATGAATGAGTTGGGTTCGTAACGTTCGTTAAATATTGGCTTGTTATGGAAATTGGGGCTTTCGTGGTTGTATAATTGAGGTTTCGGTTCAAATCAGTCGTGGTAGCTTCTTTTTTAAATTTAATTTTAAAATATTTTCTTTTCTGTTGTCTTGTCTTAATTTGTTTTCTGATTGTCTTTGATTTGTTTTCTGTTGATCTGTAATGACTGTTACGGCGTTATCTTACTCTCTATTCACCCAAGTGTGACCTATGCTGATCGATAATTTTATTTTAGGGCAGAGGGAGCTTAGTGTTAAGATACTCCGCTCTCCACTTTCAGCCGAATTCATTGCGTGTTGATCGACGGAATTTAACGCTGCACCTATACCTCGACACCAGTGCAAACTTGAGGAAATTAAAATATTAAACATTTCATTGTATCGAGTGAAATCGAACCCAACATCCGTCGCGACTTTATGAGGCCTCATTTAATTTTATTATAAACATTTTTACAGCTCTTTCACAATTCTACAAAAATCACAAAATCTATACTAATGTCCAAGAATACTCTAATGGAAGTAATACGTAGAATGGGCTGTAATTCTTCACCTGAGAACACACTCCCTCGAGGCCGACTCTTATCTTAATTAGCTTTATTAACGCCATCGATACTCATTTATCTGTTGACCGTATTTCCGGTTTGTGTTGTGTTTAAAATATTGATAATAAATGTCGTTTTATACAATTCTACGACAATTTTTCTCATTTTTTTTAGCTTTTCTATGACTTGTCTTTTCAAAAAAGAATTCTACCATGTGCCAAGCTAAGCTGTTTACGTAAAGTTAACAATTTGTTATCGTGTTTTTTTTAAATTACTTATTTAGACAAAAAAAATTAGAATGCTTTGCTTTGGCACACGCTTACAACTGTAACAGCCTGGTTGTGGGTTCTATTTCCAGCCGAAGAAACGAAATATTCAATATTGGCATTTCCTCGCTCTGGTAATGAGGTGCGGCGTTGAGTTCCACCATTCAACACGAAATCTCTCCAGAAGTACGCGGAAAATGGGAAACAGAAGAGTCAAGGAACGGAGTGTCTCATCACTAGGTTTCCAGGTTCCCTCTGCGTACCCTGATATGTGCTCGATGCCATGTGGACCTAACAAAAATAATTAAAAAGTTAAGAAGTTACATATGTTGCAAGGCTTTATCTTATTCCAGTCTTCTTATTCTCTTATTCTAGTCATTGTTTCAATTTTCTTTGGAAGTCCAATACCTTTTACCTATTTATCTAAATATATATTTTTTAATTACAATACTCTAAATATCTATATTATTTGACCAATCTTGTAAGTTCTAACAATCTATTTTCCTTCATAAATTCCCAAATCACGTTGAAAGAAAAATAATTTCTTTGTTTTTCATGAAAATTATTACACTCCCTTAATCTATTAACGTAGCAATTACAGTGTTAAGCGCCTAAAATGTGTCCAAATTTACCTTCAAAATTTAGTTGGAATATGCAAATACAGGCGTCCACTGCGGAGATAATAGGCTATTTTAAACTACATATAACGTCCCGAGGGGTCATTTATTTCACCGTAGCTTCGCTTCGCCCTAAGTCTTAAATTAGAATCATATTCGTAGCTGACTGATAGTGTTGTAAATTTAATGTTTCCTCTACTATATACATACATATGTATATATATTTATTTACGTGTATGTCGGCGTGGGTGATAATTTACTTAAATATTGAGAATAAATTCATAATTAGTTAATTATTTACAAAAGATGTTTTAAGGAGCAAAATTAGAAATAACATTTAGAGTTAATAAAATGCTGTAAATATTGAATTGATGGTTTTGTATTTGTCAGTTTCCGGTGGCGCCACTTTGGGCTCGTCACCGTTGTCAACGTCATTGTTACTTTATAAAAGGCCACGCGGGCGTTGTACGCTCAGTCGACTTCTACCGGAATGGCTGGCGGAGTGGAGGCTGGCTCTTAATGGGACGAAGACTCAAGCACTCGTGTTTGGGGGTCACCGAAGAAATCCTCCTCCGCTGAGAATACTTGGAACGGAGGTCCCGTGGAAGAAGAATGCAACTTACCTGGGCGTAGTCATTGACAGGCAACTGACAATGACCGCCCAGGTGAAAAAAGCTAGAAATGCAGCTAGAGCCGCTCTGAATATGTTGCGGCCAGTATTCAGATCTCGCCTCCCACTGCGCACAAAGTTGGCCATATATAAAACCTACGTCAGGCCACATCTGACGTACGCTGCTCCGGCCTGGCTTGCCCTTGCCAGCCCGCGCCAACGCCTGATGCTGCAACAAGTGCAGAACGTTGCCCTGAGGCGTGTCGTCAAGGCACCTTGGTACGTGAGGAACGCTACAATCAAGCGGGACCTCCGTGCCGAGGACATCGACGAGCACGTCCTCTCCATCGCCGCCAGGATGTACCGCCGAGCTGACACCTCGGTGCACCCCCACATTCGCAACATCGCACCGTGGCACACACGCCCACCAGACGCGGCCAGAAGACGTCTCCCTAGAGACATCCTCCTCCCCAAACTCGACTCTTGAGCTGTTGCCGTGGTCGCTGGTCGCCTAAGCTGGGCCTCCCCTGGGGCAACCAGGGGTCTCACCCGGCTGGGTTGACCGCCCCGGCAGCATGCAGCTCATCCCCCCACCTCACCTTCCCACCCCTGTCTTTAATAAGACAACTGCCCAGGCTCACTAAAGCCAACACAACGCCACGTCCATATTAATGGACGGAGCTTGATCCCACGGCCGGAGGGACATTTACCCTGAAGCCGTCTCCCCTCTCCCCCTCGGGGGCTGAGAGATGATTACATGCCT
>JAAIXI010000206.1:12940-26838 GCA_013403645.1 Heliconius nattereri
AATAAAAAATATATTGAAATTACTATTTTTAGACAGAAAAATTATCACTACAGGTTATCCTTAAAAGATACGAATATGCTGTCGCTGACTTTTTTGTAGATCCTATTAACTACTCCAGTACATTATTTTCATGTAGTACTTACCATTAAAGCAGCACATGCGCGAAAGTGTACCAACGGGTAGGACTTTATACACATTTATCTTATTTATGTTAACTTACATAAGAATATACAAATAATAAACTATATATGAACCTTCCCTGAGAAATACTCGACATAATGGTGAAAACCGCATCAAAATCCGTTTTGTGGTTTAGAAGAAGAAGAATTAGAAAGTTCAGACAGACACGAAAAGCGACTTTGTTTTATAAGATATAGGAGGATACAAAAGGGTACATATAATAATTATACATGTTAGATAAATAATAAAATACATATTTTATATATATACACACAATACACATATAGATAATAAATACACACGTATATACATACACTATAAAGTTTTTTGTTGTACCAAATGATAACGCTTAAGGGATTTTTTAAATATACTAACTGATTCTGAATGCCGGATATATCGTGGAAGATCATTCCACAAGATAACACTTTTAACAGGGAAAGATTCCATATAACCTACACTGTTGCAGGTAGGTATCTTTTGGAGCGAAGATTGAGCTGAAGCGTGGAATTTATGCCACGGAAAGTGAAGCGCTCTTTAAGGTAACGGGGAGTGTTGGGATGGAAAAGGATAGAATGAAGTGAGCATAGGACGTGGAGATATCGACGATGCCAGACTGTTAGCCATTGAAGCTTATCACGAAAAGCTGATATATGATCGAATTTTTTCAACCCAAATATATATCTGATGCAGAGATATTGTACACGCTCAAGCTTATCTAGATGTTTTTGTGAAAGGTCAAGGTAACAAATATCCATGATGATACCTAGGTTTTTAATGGAGTTACTATAGGAAATATTAATACCATCATAAGTAACTGCTGGCAAATGTGTAATAATAAATTTAGCAATTTGTTTTTGACTACCAATGATAATATACTGAGATTTGCTTGTGTTTAAATTTAAGGTATGCGTTTTGCTCCATAGAAATATTGTTTGAAGATTACGATTAATCCGTTCAGTAGCTTCTGATAAGGTGTCAATAGGTGACGATACATATATTTGCAGATCATCGGCGTATAGATGAAAAGGTACAGTGAGTAACCAATTTATGGTTAAAGTGTTAATGAATATTGAAAATAGCAAAGGAGACAATACTCCTCCCTGTGGAACTCCTGCTTTAAGGTAACAAGGAATGGAAATCTTATTATCATAACGTATACTCTGTTTGCGATTATGTAGATAGGAGTGGAACCATGTGATGACGTCAGTGGACATATTTAGGTGTTCAAGAGTAGCAAGCAAAATGTCAAAGTCCACAGTATTAAATGCATTGGAGAAGTCAAGCAAAACTAGGACAGTGACCCGTTTGTTATCTATTCCAGAACGAACATCATCACATAGTTTAAGCAAGGCGGTGGTAGTACTGTGCCCAGGACGGAAACCAAACTGAAAAATACTTAAGTGGTCATTTTTTAGTAGAAATTGAGAAACTTGACGATGAACAATACGCTCAAGAACTTTAGAAAGAAAGGGAAGGATAGAAATAGGTCGAAAGTGGGAATAAGATGTGGGGGGTTAGATATTTTGGGTACAGGGATAACGTGAGCAGCTTGCCATGCATTGGGAAAAGAACTAGAGGATAAGGAATAATTATAGATATGACATAGGACTGGAAGGATGACATCAAGGGATAGTACTAGCATTTGGCGACTTATGCCATCACTTCAATGGTATCCGAGTGTATGGCTTATATGTTCTTTGTAATATCATCAGCAGAGACTTCATCAAAAACAAAATCAGTCATAGCTTGCTTCGAATGTAACTTTAAATGGTAAAGCGTATTTGATTTATTCTGAACATTTACAGTTGCCAAGGCGAAATGACTATTAAGACTATCAATATTAATATTGGGGCTCACATCCTTTGCTTGTCGTCCAATGCCCATAGTCTCAAGGAATCGCCAAACCTTCCCCGAATCACCTACATCTAAAGATTGATAAATATACCTTCGCTGCGCATCTCTACACACCTTGTTACACTCATTACGCAATCGCTTGTATTTACCTTTAGCTCTGTTGCGCCTAGTCATTAATATCTTTATTTCCTGCGTTAGCAAAGGTGCAGGAAGGTGTTTTAGTTTTATAGGTCTTAAGGGGGCATGAACATCAAATAATTCATTAAAATGGAATTGAAGATGTTAAGTTTGTCAAAATTTTTAAAGTTGCGACGCATGACAACCGTGGGTTTTAATTTTGGTGGTCTAATTTTATAGGAGAGGTAAATGAGATCATGATAGGAAAAAGCTTCGGCGGGGAGTTGGCCATGGAAATGCACATGATCTACAGAGGAAACAATGATCAGGTCTAGGAGTGAAGGAGAACAATGAGGAAAGAAATGAGTAGCACTAGATGAAAGTAGATGTAAGTTTCAGCTAAGAACTATATTTTTTTAAAGATTTTGCACGTTTGTCATTTTTAATTAAGCACGTGTTAAAGTCCCCCAGAAGTATAGTATGATCTATGGTAGATACATATTTCTCCAATAATATTTAAAATGATTCAAAATAATTAATGTGCAATGATGTATTATAAAAGACACCTAACAGAACTTTTAAGGTACCAAACAGTATTTCAACAAAAATATGCTCAGCCGCTTCCGAGTACTGGGAGTGTGACTTATCTAATATTGTAAAAGGTATATGACTGCGGAGGTATATAGCTACACCACCACCACCTTTGTTTTCTCGATCATTACGTATCAGATGGAAACTGGAAACTGGAATAGAGTAGGAAGTGGAAGGAAGACAGGGTTTCAGGAAGGTTTCGGATATCAGTATAGCATGCACATTTTTTACATCAAGAGAGGAAAGAAGGTCGGGATAGTGAGCTGGAATGCTTTGAGAATTTATATGAATGACATTAAAATTTTTAGGAACAGAGGAGAATTTGGAATCCAAGAGCGTGTTTAAAGGCAAGGAAGTACTGTGAAAGCTGTCATCGGAATCCGTAATAGAATCATATATACTATCAGCGTTCAATGAACTATTGGACATATTCAATATTTGGCTCATAATAAATTATTGTTATATATAATCAATATAAATATTACATATAAAGACAGAACAGATAATTATAATAAATATATAAATATATATATAAAAAAACTAATAATAATAACAACAATTAACATATCTGCTATTATAAACAAACTATAAATTTCAAAAAAAAAAGAAGTCTACACCTACATTTTAGATAATGTGTAAACCAGTCAAATCAATTACACAATATGACATAAAACAATGTTTACAAGATTTCAAGCTATAACTATAAAAGAGAAATAACATTGACATTTAACTCAACGTCAAATGTCAGCTGTCATGTCTGAATAAATAGTTATATAGTAGGTAGGGAATATATTCTCTAATACTATAGTATTAGACACTCACACCCACTTGTCGGAATGCGCAGTGGAAGTAGAGTGGGAATCAAACTGACATCAAAATTCTAAATTTAAAATTTTACCCAGTGATATTTGAAAATGAAGGTTCAGAACTTGAGGTGTTCGAACTGTGCTTTGATAGCTCATAATGCATTAAAATAATATTTCTGTTTATAACAGAAATATAAAATTTTAAAAAATATACGAAATAATCTTGAAAATATCCTTGAATCTGTGTTAGCTATATAAGCTTAAATCAATCAGCATCTGTCTGTATCCCGCATATAGCAGGGAGGCAGAGGGAACCTTGTGTTAAGTCACCATTACTACTCCTAGTATCACACACTAATTTTTACTAATATAATAACACGGAAGAGTTTGTTTGTTGGTTTGTTTGTTTGTTTGAACGCTAAGATCTCTGGATCTACTGGTCCGATTTACTATGTTTTTGTTTTGTATGAAAGCTGCATTCTTCAGAAGTGCTAAAGGCTATATAACATTACATTACACATATGCACTAATAAATTAAAATACTTTCTAATTTGACATGCAATTTATTCTACCATGTTAATAACAACCGTCGTTGCTAAGCAACGGTTTGCAAAGTTTGTTTGTTGTTTTAAGAAAACTTCACCCAAAATGAACTTATATTTTGATGGATGAATTCCTTATAAAAATAAATATAAAAGTCACTTTAATCTAGATTGAAATTATAGTTTACTGTATAACATTCTAATCAATAATTAAGGGCGACAATTTTTAGACAATTATTGATTGCCTTCGGGCGACATAGTATGACCGACGCGAACGGGCAGATGATGTTGACGGTTTTCTAAATTTTCATATATTTTCGAACTATTGTTAATATTTATGTAATTATTTGCTGTTTATAATTAATTTAAACTACACTTTGGTTATCTTCTTATTTTATTTGATATTGCTCGCTAAAATTAACCTATTTAATATAGAAAAATGTTTAGTTATTTCATAGAGTCGATATCTACGAGTATGTACGCACGCACGGGAAACTTTAGGTACGTTTTCTAATATTAAGAATTTTCTTTTAGTTACTTTTACTTCTTTTGTTGGTTCATTTCAATAACTCAGTTATTTTTTTCTAATAATATGTCTCTACTTATTATTCTTTTTGATTATTAAAGCTTATATTTTCTTATTAATTCTGTTGAAAACTGAAAATAATTTCATAAATATATTTAATAAATATTCTTATATTTCAAGCAGGCGAAGCCGCGTCTGGGTCCACTAGTTAATATATATAAGTACTAATATTTGTCTAGATTATTAGATTAAACTACAAAGTGCAGAAAATAGCTGGAAAACAAAAATTACAGCTACATCTTAGACCACAATTGGAGTAAAAAGCAAATACAGCGTCAAACTAAAAAATAAATAAAGATCATTTGTACCTTTTCATTATTTTTATAAAAGTTAACAATAAACTTTACAATTCACATTTATAGCACTTTATTCTATTTGTTCTACATACATTTTTCTACAGGAATTAAAAATTCTGACCGACGATGTTTAAAATACATAAAAGCTCACCGCAAATATTTACCGTAAGAGGAACGTGCTACGTCCGCGTCCATTGCGTTATTCTAAAAAAGAAAAATTCTTTAGTTTAAATAAAAAGAGTTTATTTTGTTTTTTTTTCTTTAATTTATTATGGAACTACAAATTTCAGCAATACACATTACAAAATTATATATTTTTTGTCTCGCTTATAGTAAAATAAGCAGGTAACCTAGAATCAAAAAATCCAGCTACCGTTGCGCTTGCAGTCGGATGCTATACCACCGTGCCATAGAGACCTTGTAATGAACTTATAAAACTATTATATTATATAGCTATATGCTAAGCTATAATAAGTAAGTTATCAATTAGTCTTTGTCAAGTGGGGAAAGGACTATATGGGTCATACTCATATGAGTGTTATGTTACAATAGCTATAATAAATAAAAGAAAATAGAACAATTTTTCATTCTAAATTTAACTATGCCTACCCCCTTATGATAAGTGGATAGTCTACACATCAACATTAAAAAAAAATGTAAAAAAAAATTCAAATTCCATCATTTGTCCCCTTCTGTGGGCTGTTCAGATTCGTTGTTCATAGTTTCAAAAATTTGTAATTTAAGTTATTACGCCCGTGTCATCGAAATCACACATATTTTCAGCGTAGAATATACTTGAGTTGATTTTTTATTGATAATTTCCAAAATGTGCTTCAGCCTTTTTTCTATAATTTCTACTAAACAAGGTGTTACACGTATCTGACTCTTTTCTGTGATCCAAAAAATCTGCATTTAAAAAANAGAGGAGCAACTTAATAAACTTGAGCGACTTCAAAACTTTTGCATTAGGTTCATATTTGGTATTCATAAATATGATCATATTTCTGAATTTCGTGATAAGCTCAAGTGGCTCCCTATCCGCCTTCGCAGTAATACTCATATACTTCATGTTCTCTATTCTGTGCTGTTTAACCCTTCTACTCCTCCTTATCTGAAGAAACAATTCAAGTTTCTACGTGACGTCCACTCACTTTCACTACGCTCCCAAAACAATCTATTACTTGAAATTCCTCTTCACTCTTCTTCTTTTCTATCTAACTCCTATACTATTAAAGCTGCCCAACTATGGAATTCCTTACCAATTGAAATCAGACGTGCCAAAAGCTTACAAAAATTTAAAACTTCATTAAAAAAAATATTATTTATATATATAATTTTAGCCTTTGTTTTTAGCATCAAAATGTTTTTACAAATCATTAAATACTATGTGTACTATATGTATTATTTATTTATTATGTTTATTTTACTGTATAGTAATGTATATTTATCTACGTATATGTATGTGTTATTTATTTAGTGTATTTTAGTGTATATTAATTATATATATTTATTTATTTACTTATATTATTATTGTTATTAAATTCCTTATATTGTAATTTAATGCACCACCCACCACCTTCTTTTTTATACAATTCCAACAACCAAAGGTTGCCTGGAAGATATCGCTTTAAGCGATAAGGCCGCCTTATTGTACATGTATGTGTTAATTTTGTATGTAAATTGTGTAAAATTTTGTTGTTTTTGTGCAATAAAGGATATTGTATTGTATTGAATTCCTTTCCTATCGGTGTTCCAATAGACATATTATGTGGGCGTTATTCGAAATTTTGAAAAATTCGAGACAATTTTTCGAGGTGTTGCATGTTGAGGGCATTGAGGGCAGAGGCATGTTCCCACTGACTGAGATAAGACGCACGCACAGCGTTTACTGATGTGCGTAGAAACATGAAATTTGGACAGTTGTTTACTTTCGTAATCTGGACATTCACTAAGAAGGGATTTCAAAAAACTTTAAGCCTAAAGGGATGAAATAAGGGTTGAAAGTTTGTATGGAAAAAAAATGAAATCGGCACCGATTTTTATAAAATTTTAAATTCAGACTCTTAAAAATATTTAATTGAACACCTGTCTCATGGATTATTAGAATTCACCCCAAAGGGTGCAAATAAGCAGATGAAGCTGCGCGCGTCCGCTAGTACGTTATAAAGTAGGGAAAGCACTTAAAACAGTGTTAAGCGTTGTCCGCGAGTCCGGTCACGTCAGCAGGAGGCCGCAGGGGTCAAGGGGCCGCGGGGGTCGTCTCAGCTACACGCCAGTTAATAGTGCATTACACAGATTTTCGATTCTTTGCCACAATATACTATAATATAATATACTGTTAGCCATCATCCGTGCACTCATTGTATGCCAACTGTTGTACTTAATTACACATCGAATAAAATACAATAGATATTCAATTATATTTTTTTAATTATATTAACAGCAAATAATTTAAAATGAAAGTAATATTTTATATGTAATACGTTAAGAACATCAATTTAAAATTGCAGCAACAGCGAGCATCAGTCTCCGATCCTCTGTGGGACGCGGCGCCACCCCTCCCCCCTCCCGCCTTCCACGTCTATAGTCGTTCGCGTCTTCTCATGCAGCACGAGCTACGTGAGAAGACGCGAACGCTGGCGGAGGAAATGTGCTTTGTTAAGAAATGTCTGCTTATGTCTGCTTATATACTGTTAGATTTTATATTCATTAAAAGTTTGTTTTGTCAGTTAAATAATCCTAGTCTGGGTCGGTCTCTCTTGCCAACTACGATCGATGTTAATTATTACATGACTTTAAAGAATACTGTAGATCTGAAGCGAGGGAGTTCTTTAGGCAAATAGTAAATATTATAAAAGAGTATCAGTCGGTACCTCGGTCGGTTTTTTTCGAGGGTAGGCGTGAATAAGTAAACATCAGATTTTCGAGCTCTTCATTCATTATTGCATTTTGTTATATTTACGAATATTTTAATGTGACTTATGTGCTTGTAAAGTAAATAAACCTACCGCTAGTGTTATCCTACTATAAATTCCCTGTGAATAATTGTGTGTTTTCTTTTAACAAAGTCACGGCATACAATGGACGCACTCAAGGATCATAACTGCAAGGTCTATAACTGCTATGACTGAGATGTTTGACGCTAGAATGCGCGAGTTCCAACAAGATTTGAACAAATCTGCTTCTCCAACCACAATTACATCGTTGGCAACTGATTTTAATTCCTTCAAGAAGTTTATCCACACTGCACTGACTACGTTGCAAAAACAGGTGGAACTCTTGGCGCGGAATGTTGACCGTATCGAGATGTCTAGAAGATGCAAAATGCTCCTCTTCCATGGAGTCGAAGAAAAAAAAACTGAAATGATTGACAGCCTCGTTACGAATTTAGTAGTGAAAAATCTGGACGTGACTGATTTTGCCTCTTCAGACATTAAAACCGCGTATCGGTTGGGTCGTGCGCTTGGAAATAAACCCAGACCAATAGTAGTTAAATTCTCTAATGCGCATATGCGCCATAGTGTCTGGCTTTCGAAAACTAAGCTGAAAGGTTCAGGTATAACTGTTTCTGAATTCCTGACGAAAAATCGTCACGACATATTCATGCTAGCAAGACAACGTTTTGGTGTAGGGAAGTGCTGGACGCGGGATGGTTCCATCAACGTAATTGCCCCCAATGGATTGCGTTATCGTGTTGAGTGCATCTCTGAGCTTCAAAGTATACCCGTCGCTCCATCAAGGTCACCTCCACCACCCTCACCAGTAGTGCCAGACACTGTTGCAGCTCCAACGTGCCCTAATAATAAAATAGCAGTCCAAAGATGTAAGCGAGTGGTGAAGAAGTTTACTCATTTGGTTATTGAACTGTTATATTATTTTATTATTATTATTTTATTTTTTTATTTTCACTGTTCTTTTTTTTATATTTTAAGTTACATGTGCCTAGTTATTTCGGATTGTCTAAGTTTGTTTCTATTCTATCTATCTTTGTATCTATCTCTGTTTTCTATTTTTTTTCTCTTTCTGTTACTTAATTTTTGTACTATATACTTATTTCTTTTATTTCTTATATCAAGTGTTTTGTTACACTACTTTAAGATCTGTCATTGTTTAAAGTGTCATGTAACGCTTAAGAAAGTATTAATAATGTATGACAGAATATAATAAGCTACTTACTACAGCATTATATAGCTGGTTTATGTCTCATATTTTATTTAATTATTGTAATGGTTAAAGAATTTTCTTATTAGTGTTTATTTATTTTTTCTTTTGTAATTCTGTCATTACTTTTTAATTGTACTTGTCTTTTTTTCTGTCATACATTGTTTTTATTTATTTATTAAGTATTTTTTTATATATAGGCTTTGTTGTTATTAATCATATTTCTTTGTGTTCATGGTACCACTGTAATGTTTATATTGTTCTTATTTTTCTTTCACTTGGTTTCTCTTTGCAACTAGCGAGTGATTTAGCAAATTTAGAAGCTAAAAACGGGTTATCGTTATACTTTTTTCATTTTTATTTTTTTTTATTATTATTATTATTTTTATTTTATTCATATTTTGTTATTGATTTATTTATTTTATTTAACTTATTTATTATTTATATATTTCTTTCATACTTATAATGGCAATCAACATTAATACTTCCAATGATTTTTTCCTTTCCTTTTCGGCTATTTATGATGGATTGAGCAGTAATGACAGCTTTCTAAGTATCCCCACGCTAAGTGAAACATTAGATTCAAATTTCTCAGACGTACTGAAAAATTTAAATATTATTCATTTGAACGCGCAAAGTATTCCTGCACACTTCCCAGATTTCTTATCTTCTTTCAATAATATACATGCTATTTTAGTGACAGAGACATGGTTAAAACCATGCCTCCCTTTGGCTTCTTATTTACTACCTGGGTTTCATTTGATCCGTAACGNAACTTTACAATATACCTGATTCGGATTTAATCCGGTTATTTCTAAGGTTGCTATTTTTTCACTCACTTTATTATTAAAAATATTAATTTTATTTTCAGTAATTGGTCTTATTGATATTTGTTTACGTTCTGCGACTGTTTTATCTATTACCGAAAACATTTGACCACAATGATCCGAGCTTAGATTAGTAATAATTTGTTTTTCTACAGTCTCACAATGACAAAAAACATTATCTATACAAGTAGCGGACGTATTCGTTATACGAGTTGGCTCAGAGAAAATATTTAACAAATTAAAAGATTTAAATAAATTTAGAAGACGAAGGCTTAGTGATGTCACCTGTAGTATATTTATATTAAAATCTCCGCATAGTATTAAAGATTTACTATTCAGATCAGCTGGCACTTTTCAATTCGCACATAATAAAATTATATGATCATCATGCTCCATTGCGTCCCGTACGAATAAAACATTATCCTACTCCCTGGCTAACAGACAACATTAAAATGCTGCAACACAAAAAGGGTACTGCAAAAATGAAATTCAAAGAAAATCCTAATGATGCCAATCGGCAAAATTACAATAAAGCTCGCAATAGCTGTAATATGATGTGTAGAGATAACCAACGACGCCATATACACAAATCTGTAATAGAGGAAAAAGACTCGTATAAAGTTTGGATTTTTTTAAATCTATCGGAGTTGGAAAAGCGAAACAATTTATAAATCCCAAGAATATCAATTTAAATGGACTTAATAGACATTTCTTTTCTTCCTGTGTTATTAATAACGCAACAAAATTATCTACTATTAACCATCTCAATGCTTTATCCACTCCTTGTGTTCCTAGTAAAAAGTAGGAACACAAGGAGTGGATATTCTTTAGTTTATTTGCAGAAAGTGATGTTAAGAAGACAATTTTAGCCACTAAATCTGATGCTGTCGGTGCTGACGGCATTAGTCGCAAAATGATCTGTCCCATCCTCGATATTTTATTACCTGTGATTACATGTATATTTAATCACTCTATATCCTCTAAGCAATTTCCTTCAATTTGGAAAGATGCACAAATAATTCCTTTACCCAAAAAACCTAACCCTGTTGATTTCTCTGATTACCGTCCTATTTCTATTCTTCCCTTCCTATCCAAAGTCCTTGAGCGCTTAATACAGACCCACATCTTAGAATCAGAAGCCACCAGGACACCTTTCCTTAAATTCGCACGTAAAGCCATCATAACAGCCGCGAAACGCAACAGCTCGCTAGTGGCTCCCCCTTCCGCGCCAATACTCGCGCCACTCTCGCAAACATCCCAAACACCAGCACCTGCACCATCACAAACCCCTGCACCACTCATATAAAATTCCCAAACACCAGTACCCACACCACCAACAACACCTGCACCGCTTCCACAAGCTCCCCAGATACCAACTTCCGCACCACTTCCAATCCCCGGACCAATCCAACAAACACACTCGACACCTGCTTCTCCCACACCAACAATACCAACAACACCAACAATAAGTAAACTACTGGCTTCCCTCAAAAAGACCACAGGAGGCCTGCCAAAGAAGTGGAGAAAACTAACCACAAAAGGAAAACCGCCACAGCACAATCCACCAACACTGACCACAACCAACGTGACGGAAATGCTAAATGAGAAGGCAGCGGACGGACAACCCGGAATAAGGGTCAGAAGCGTAGCCTTGTTCATGGCCGAGGAATCAGAAAGGGTGGGAATAGCTTTCAGTCGCTCGGAACCGCCGGATAGAGTCCGAATTTCACCAGGACTAGCAGCCCTACTCAAAGGAACCACGAGTAAAACATCGGTGAGGTCAGGAAAAATAGACTCACTGACATGGCAAAGGCTGGCTGAACCCCCCTGCCGAATACTGCGGTCACAGAAAAAAGTGATCGCATTGCTTGAATGTGGGGAGAAATCTCCCTTTGCCCAACTTGACTCGATCCTCCGAAGAGTTCGGGAATGCACGCCGCAAGGAGCCCCTAAGACCATAAGCGTAGACGCAACGAGGGTAGAACCTTATAGAGGCAGCATAGCAAACTACTACGAATGCCTCAAGGTCGCCCACAAACACCAGCTAGTCATCTACGAAGACAGGGGGGAATGCCTTGACTTCCTAAAGGCAAAGAAACATCTACCTTCCCCCTCAACAGAGGCTCCAACCGAAACGCCGAAGCAGAGCGGATCCGAGAGGCTGCAAGAGAAGCTGTACCCCGAGCCATCCACAAGCAAGACCAACACACCCACCCCCAAACATAACATCTCGAGGACTTTGGCGAGGGCCATTCTGGGAGTCGTCTCTCCAAGGGGAAAAGAAACCCCAAAATGCTCTGCCTCTAAGGCTGACATTCCGGGAGTCGAAGAAACTCCAAAATGTTCTGCCTCTAAGGCTGCGCGCCAAACTAGCACGCAAGAGAGAGAGGTCAAAGCCTTTTTCGATACCCGAAATCAACGGGAACAAAAAGGACACCGCGAAGGCGTACTAGAGCACAGCAGGGGCAACATAACACTACCTGACCTAAAAATGGCCAGAAGCCCAAAGGAGCATGCTATAAATGCGTTCATCGAGTTCTTAGCCACATTAAAGGCAACCCGCGAGGTAAACACCAATGTCTGTAAAAAGATCCTTCAGACTTTCCAGAGAGGGAACTTCAAACTCCTGGAAGTGGAGCTCGATGAAGCCAAAGCCGCCATCTATGACAACGTCAGCTCCCGCGTCATTCACGGAAGCATGACGGGACAGTACATGGCGGCCTATAGCAGCACAAAGGGCTTTATAGGCCTGGTCGAAAGTGCAAGAGTAGACGATCCCCCCAAATTCCTAACATCAGAGAGCGACCAAGTGGTAGTAGTGGCCGAATGCACGAGAGTGATGCTGGACGATAGGATACTCGGAATGGCAAACGCCATTTCAAGCGATCCTGAGCCGGGCGCAGCCTTCGTGAATTGGGAGCTACCAAAACTTTCCTGGGTAAACGGGGTTCCGGGGTGTGGTAAGACAACTCACATTATCAAGCACTTCGATGAGGACACGGAAGTAGTAGCGACAACCACAGTAGAGGCCGCGAAAGATCTAAGAGAGAAGCTGGCGCACCGCCTTGGCACGAAAGCGACAAAGAGAGTGCGAACAATGGCCTCGATCTTAGTCAACGGTTTTCATGAGGGAATAGTTATAAACCGGCTAACGGTGGACGAAGCCCTCATGAACCACTTCGGGGCCATTGTTATGGCGGCCAGACTGTCAGGAGCGAACGAGGTCACACTCATCGGAGATATCAATCAGCTGCCTTACATCGACAGACAAAATCTATTCGAACTAAGGTACTGCAGGCCTAGCTTGACAACCAACATCACATGCGAGTTGCCTTGCACACACCGGAGCCCAATGGACGTCGCCTATGCCCTCGCCGGAGTATATAACAGCATTTACTCCGCAAGCCCCATTGTCCACTCCCTAAAGGTTCTCGGATACACCGACGCGCGAATACCACACTGTAATGACGGCACCCTATATCTGGTCCACACGCAGGAGGAGAAGAGGCAGCTGAAAGACCAGGGATATGGAGCTGGAGCAGGTTCGCGAGTCATGACTATCCATGAGGCCCAGGGGCAGACCTTCGCAGACGTCGTCATCGTCCGAACCGGACGCGCACGGATCCGAGTACATGAGAGCGTCTCTCACGCAGTCGTCGCAGTGACGAGACACACCAACACCTGTGTCTATTACTCTGACGACGGCGGAGACGCAATAGGCAACTTTATCAGCCGAGCGGTGGGCGCTTCATCTACGGAGGTGGTGGAGGCGAACCTAAAAGGGGCAATGTCACAAAGAGATGATAGGGTGATAGAGGCACTGATCCAAAAACTCAAGGAAGGCGTTCTGCATGAGCCAGGCCAAATCTAATAGGCGAAGGTGTTCTTTACATGTAAAAAGTAATTACATAAAATAAGTTATATAATAATAATAATAA
>JAAIXI010000054.1:0-15457 GCA_013403645.1 Heliconius nattereri
GTTAGAAGTCGGTTTTTGTTTTTGTTAAAAATTAATTTTGATATAATTAATGATTATAATAATATAACTAGCGACACGCTTGCAGCTTCGCCCGCTTGAAATTGAGATTAGCGTGAACAATCAAAGAGAAAAAAGTTTTAAAAATAATAGTTTTTGGTTTTATTTAGTTATTAAATATCACTAATAACGTTTCAATTTATGTAGAACGTTACGTAGTGTTATTCTACCTATACCTTCTGCTAGCGTTGTGAATTTATTATAATGTAAAGTTATTTTTATCAGTATTTTGTTGTTAAACTTTATTAGAATTATGGTATAATAATTCTAATAAAGTTGTTATTTTCTTTGGCTTAAATTTTTAAATAATATTTTGTGAAGTCAAATGACACAATTTTGTNCCTCTGCGCACTCCAGCGGCACGAGTCCTATTCAGTACCGAGAAACTCTTCATTATTGCACGCCCCTTTGGGCAGGGTGTGCGCTTCTCTCCCGAATCCGAGGAGGAATACCGCGCTATCCAGCGCTACCTCTCGAACCTCGAAAAGACGGAGCGCATCTCCTGGTTCTCCTACGCCCTGCCCGTGGAGAAAAGCAGAAAGGTAGCCATCAGGGGGCTACCTGCAACAACGACACCCGACGAGATTATCGACGCACTACGAGAGCTCGGCTTCCAGGCCGAGTACGCCCGACCAATTAAGGCAAGGATGGGCCGGCCCGGGTGCATATTTTTCGTGATCTTCACTAACACCCCGGACCTGGTACCCGGCATCTTTCAAATCTCAGAGCTCCTGAACATGCCGGGTGTCAAAGTGGAAGCCTGGAGGAGCAAGCGGGGCCCGGCGCAGTGCCATCGCTGCCAGGCGTTCCGGCACTCAAGCCACGGGTGCCACCGCCGCCTGGCGTGCGTGAGGTGCGGGGAAGAGCACCTCGCGCGCGACTGCCCGCGGCCTCGCGACGAACCCGCCACCTGCATCAACTGCGGGGGCGCCCACCCGGCGAACTTCACCGCGTGCCCGCAGTTCCGTAAGGAGTATAGAAACAAGAGGGCCGGCACCGTGGCCCTCTCTCAAACGGCGTCCCGCCCAACCAGGGGCGCCCCGCCGGCTTCCACTAATATGGTTATCTCGGACGAAAGTGCGCTAACCCTGATGGCCCCTGCCAACCCCCCGTCGACCAGGGGCGCCGGCAGGAAACACAAGAGGGGGGGAAGAGGACAACCTCCCCCCGCAGCAGCTGCCACTCATCCCGTCACCCCCGCGGCCCCTGATGCCGCCCGGCGACCAACAACATTACCAACAACAATCACAACAAATGTGCAACCTCCGGCCATTTCCCATCCGCCGGCGCAAGTGGCCATGGCCATTGTCAGAGCCATCGACACCCTCAAGGACGTACTCGTCGCCCTGAGGGAAGGTCGGGACCCTGTATAGTGCGTCCTTGATGGGATGAAGAACCTCCTCCTCAATGTCTGAGCACCTCCGCATTCTCTATTGGAACGCCTGCGGTTTGAGGAGGAGGAAGAAGCTCCTCCGGCTCATGCTGCGCGACCAGCGGATTGATGTCGCGCTCATCAATGAAACCCACCTGACACACGATTTCTCTGCCAACCTGCCTGGGTTCCACACTTTGCGGCTGGACGCCACCGCCAACACCCCGATGAGAGGTCTCCTCATTGCCGTCCGCAGAGGGATTGTCCTCTCACCGCTGCCCGAGCTCGGCACCCAGTCCTTTCAATCGCTGGGTGTCGAGATTCACCATGCATCCAGGCCACTGAGGCTCTTCGCCATATATCGCCCGTGTTCCCGACCGCTGGTGGTCAGTGAGCTCCGGGCGATCCTTGACAGCACCACGCCAACGCTGGCGGCCGGGGACTTCAACGCCAAGCACCCCGCCTGGCGTTGCTCCTCCGCCTGCCCTGACGGACGCCGCCTCCTTAGAGATGCCCAACGCAACGGATATGAGGTGGCTGGACCTGACCAGCCCACCCACTACCACTTCACCGACAGCCACCCGCCCACCACCATCGACCTGGCGGTGTATCGAGGCCTGGAGGCCGTGGACCTCGAAACGCTGCCCGATGCCTTCGGGTCGGATCATCAGCCCGTCTTGGTTACTCTCTCCGGCGGGCTGACCTTGGCCAAACCACCTCCGGTCCGAGGCCGGATCTCCTGGGAGCGCTTTGAGGCCTCCCTCGCCACGAAGCAGATGCATATCCCTCCGCTCTCCGACTCTGCCGCCATCGATAACCTGGCCGCAGACATCACCGCGTCCGTCCAGGACGCAATGCGGTCAGCGACGGCGCCCCCAAGATCTCACCGCCTCACGCCGATCCCTGGGCACGTCGCCAAGCTTATCAAACAAAAAAGGAAGCTCCGCACCGAGCGGCAGACGACCAGGGATCCGGCGATTAAAACGAAGGTCAATCAACTCATCGAGCGCATCAGGGCCGCGCTTGATGAGAAAGCCTCTGACGCATGGGAACGCCGCATTCAAAGGGCAAGCGAGGACCAGCCCTCGCTTAACTCAGCCGCCAGTTGATGAAAAAGAAGCCGCCTACTGGTCCGCTCCTCCACCCCGATGGCTCCCTCCGCTACTCTGCGGAGGAGAGAGCCAAGATCTTGGCGGAGCACCAGGCGACTACCTTCCAGCCCAACCCTAGCGAGCGCCCAGCACTCCACGCCCAGATGGAAGCGGAAGTATTATCCCGTCTCGCCGCCCCCGCACTACCTCTGCCGCCGCCCCCGTTCATCTCACCGACTGCCGTCAAGAAAGTGATCCGCCACCTTAAGCCAAGGAAGGCGCCGGGCTTGGACGGCGTCACTAACGGGGCGCTTCAACACCTGCCTATGAAGACCGTCGCAGCATTGGCCAGGCTCTTCAGCGCCATTCTGCGCCTGGGCTACTTCCCCCAGGCGTGGAAGGAGGGCCTGGTCGTCATGCTCCCCAAGGCCGGCAAGAACATCCGCCACGCCGACGCCTACCGGCCTATCACACTGCTGAGTTCGTTAGCCAAACTGTTCGAGAAGCTTCTCCTGCCGCTTCTCCTGCCGCACCTCCATCCGCGGCAAGAACAGTTTGGCTTTCGCAGTGGCCACTCCACGACGCTCCAGGTGGCCAGGGTGCTACACTTCGCTGCAGCAGCAGCCAACAGGAAGGAGAGTGCTGCTGCAGCCTTCCTCGACGTTGCCAGCGCGTTTGACCGCGTCTGGCACCCGGGACTTCTTCTCAAGGTGCTCCGTGCTGGCACCCCGCACCATATTGCAACCACTATTGCCGCCTTCCTGAGCGGGCGCTCCTTCTCCGTGAGGGTCGAACACGCCCACTCCAGCACTCACCAGATTGCCGCCGGTGTACCCCAGGGGAGTATCCTCTCCCCTGCGCTCTACTCTTGGTACACCGACGACCTGCCAGCCGAAAAGGACACAATGCTCGCCCTGTATGCCGATGACGTGGCCCTACTCACCAAGAGCCTCAACGCCAATCACGCCGCCGTCAAGCTCCAGCGAGCGCTCAATCTGCTGCCGAACTGGCTCGCGGAGTGGAGGCTCTCGCTCAACGTGGCCAAGACCCAGATCATCTCTCTGGGGCGCCACCGGAGCCTGCCTCCTCCGCTGAGCCTGCAGGGCCAGCAGATCACCTGGAAGCCCACCGCGACCTACCTCGGCGTCGTGGTTGACCGGAGGCTCACAATGATAGGACACGTTAAGAAGGCCGCGAACGCAGCGAAAGTGGCGCTGCACCTGCTGCGCCCCCTCTTTCGGTCCCGTCTCCCCCTCCGACTGAAGCTCGCACTCTATAAAACATACGTCAGGCCGCACCTCACCTACGCCGCCCCGGCGTGGTACGCCCTAGCGAGTCCCCGCCAACGGAAATCCTGCAGGTGGTCCAGAACGTTGCCCTCCGGCGCGTTACCCAGGCTCCCTACTTCGTCAGGAACGCCACTCTCCAGCGTGACCTGAGAATAGAGAGCCTGGAGGACCACATCCGCCGGCTCGCGTCCAACGCGTTTCGCCGTGCGGATGTCTCGGACCACCTGCACCTACGCAGCATCGCGCCGTGGCATACGCGGCCCCCCGACGTGCGTCGCCTTCCGAGGGATCTCCTCCCTCCCCCTGAATCCGATCCCGAATCCGACTCCTGAGCTGCCACCTCGGTCGCTGGTCGCTTAAGCTGGGCCTCCCTCGGGGCAACCGAGGGTCTCACCCGGCTGAGCTTGACCGCCCAGGCGGCATTCAGCTCATCCTTCCCCTGACTTAATTCCCCCTCCTCTCCCTGTGCCCCCGTCACTCACGGCAGGCGCACTCTCATCCCCCTGGGCTATATGCCTACCCACAGACGCCCTGCCTTCGTTTCCTGGCCTACGGGCCAGAAGTAAGAAATCAGAGTCGGGATTCATTCCTTGCCTGAGCCTCGGCAAATACACTTGCTTTACGGCACAGTGGTATCTATCAATAAAGTGTTGAAACCGAACGGTTGTTTCTATTATTAATCTGAAGAAGCTTTTAGGTAGATCTTAAAATGATGCTTCTTAAACGAGTGGTGATGGTGGTGGTAGTGGTTGTCAACGAGTGGTTGTGGTTGTCCTAAGTAAAACTTTATTTAATTAGGTATTATTTTTGTGCAAAGTTACATTTTGGTATATTGACAAGAAAATACATAAAATGTATTCGGGCGAATGAAGAATCTCCCTTTTTTGAAGTTGGTTGAAAATGAGAACATCCTCTTTTTTGAGGTTGGTTGAAAAGAAATGCAACGATCAGTAATCTCACCTCTGACATCAATTTAAAAAGTTTTTGCTTGGAACTATTACAGTATAATCAATTCTTTACCAAAAAAAACAAACTTTCTAAATTTTCACCGGATCCCATAATCGGAACCTAACCAAACTTTCACCAAATTATCCTTGAAGTATATCCTTTCAAATAAAAAAAGGATCATCAAAATCGGTTTGCGCGACATTGAGTTATTCGTCTATTTGTCGCGCACATACCTAATGCAAATTTAAGACTTATGTGATTTTCTCATAGATACCATTGTCAGACAAGCCTCACCTTTCGATCAAAAAAAAATATCAAAATCGGTTCACCCAGTCAAAAGTTATGAGGTAACAAACACGGTACTGTCGAATTGATAACCTCCTTCTTTTTGAAGTCGGTTAAAATATGAAACGGATGTCAGAAGGGCAAAAGTACTCCCAACACCATGGGCAGAGATGTTGCTGTTCGAATCCGCAACCGCCGTCGTCAGAAGACGACTATCGCACTGCGGCTTCGACTGCGGGTTCGGAGGGAGAAATGTCAGAGTCGGAAGGGCCGGCTTTAAGAATACGCCGGCGCTCCAACATCCCACAATCGGAGGGCTTGGAGCCAGGAGAGTTGAGGATTTTCAAGAAGGCTCCCGCTACCGGTGGTAAAGTGCCTCGCATGAGATGGTCTCAACAACTGAATGAGAGAGTCATGCGTGCGTACTATAGGGCAACAGAGGGGGCAACTAACCTCACTGTGTATCGTTCAAGGTTACTGTCTATGTTTCAGGAGCTTGAACCAAGAGCGACCGTTACTACCGCACAGCGACTACTGCTTGGATAGACTATAAGAAGGCATATAATTCAGTGCCACATACTGCTCTTGAAGGTCTTGGAGTTATATAAGATTGATATGACTTTGAGATCATTTTTGGAGGCTTGTATGGGACAATGGATCACTGTCCTTCGTCATCTAGGGGATATTCCTGCAACGTCTGAACCGATAAGGATAAAGAGGGGTATATTTCAGGGTCCGAGTCCGAGTCCTTTATGGTTTTGCCTAGCTCTGAATCCTCTTAGCACTATGTTAGAGGATTCAGGTTTAGGCTTTCGTCTTCGCCGGGGGGGGTAAGGTCATATCTCACTTGCTGTACATGGATGATCTAAAATTATTTGCGTCAAAGCGTTCTGATTTTATGTGGCTACTAATGATTACTCAAACTTTTAGTAGTGATATAAGAATGGAATTTGGCGTCAATAAATGTGCGAGCATGCATGTAGTGCGGGGGAGTGTGATAAGATCTGATAATATTTGCATTTCAGCTTCTGTTTCTTTCAGAACTCTTGGTAAAGGTGAGACTTATAAATATATTGGAATGTCTGAAGCATTGGGTATTGATGAGCGGAGCATAAAGCAATTGGTGAAGGAGCGTTTCTTTGGTCGCCTGAAAAAAGTGCTAGGCAGCCTTTTATCTGGTGGCAACAAGGTGCGTGCTTTTAACGGTTGGGTTATGCCGCTGTTAGCCTATACTTTTGGCATTGTAAGATGGACATAGACTGAGTTAGATTCTGTAGATCGCCAAATACGTAAGTTGTTGACAACATACCGAATGCACCATCCGCGTTCGTCTGTAATGACACTGTATATCCCGCGTAAGTGTGGAGGTCGTGGCTTTTTGAATGTCAAGAATCTCCATAACCACGAGGTATGCAGTCTTAGGGAATATTTTCTCAAGATTGACGTGGATATGCACAAGGATGTGGTAACAGTTGACAAAGGCCTTACTCCTTTTCCTTGAGCAAAGAGAACTGGCGTCGGTCTGTAGTCCTTACTACTTCTGATCGCATGGCTGTATGGAAGAGCAAGGAGCTGCATGTTAGATTCCATAGAGCCCTAGTGGTCCAGGACGTGGATACTGCTTCATCATTATCTTGGTTAGTTCGGGGATCTTTTCGGAGAAACTGAAGGTTTTGTCTGTGCAATTATGGAAGTTATCAAGACACGGAACTACCAGAGACGTATTATAAAAGATGGCACTATCGACATCTGCCGGGCGTGTCATTGACCTAGTATGACTGTCGCTATTTTTGCTATGACAATGTATATTTTGCAACCAACAGTGCCCACCACCATTTGCAACCAACAGTGCCCCATTGAATTTGAATACCAGTCCCGTCATATCTATACCATTTGATCTCTGAGACTCAGACTTGCCGGATCCATCCATATATCAATCACAAGCTTTCCGTCGACATTTATTTACAACAGCCCGAGTCTATTTTCGATAAAGTAAATCTATGTACGTATTTGGGCGTCAGTGGTTAATGCACCGTGCAGTGTTTTTATACGATTTAGCAGCTCTCTGCCAATCTTGGTTTTAATATTATTGGTATTATAGGCTTTACTATTATTCGCTTAGAGATCAAAATTGCTGGTAGATGTGGTGGAAAATATTAATTTTCCGTATTGTCTAGCCTATTTGTGGTTAATGTAAATAGGAACCATATATCGTTTTAACTTAGTTTGAATGATTCGTTGTAAGCTTTAATCGTGTTTTCTGATAATTGTATCGTTGCGACTTCGTTTTGTTGTTTTAATTCTAATGTTCAAAAGAAGTATAAGCTTTACTCTTGGTTGATTATCTAGTAATTTAATTTCATTCAACTTCAAGTGCAAGTGATATTTTGTTATCTCGCCACCCAACACGCAATGTCTCGAAAATGAAGTCGTAGAGAGTGTCTTAAAATTTGGTTACTCTGCTGTCTTTTTTTAGTAAACACAGTTTAGGCTAACCAGTAGCAGTCAATTCCGTGAAGCAATTTACTCTACCATAACATTTCTTCTATACAGTTTAAATATGCATAGCTAATTTAAAGATCAAAGAAAACAAATTCAATTTAACGACCATTTAAAAGTAATTGGGCCTAAAAATTGAGTTACAAGAAGAGATCCCAAAAGAGTGTTTGTTCATAATATTTATATTCGCAATACCACGCTTCCTCATGTAAACCACTAACATATTAAATCTAAATTTATACCGGTATTTACTTCTACTTTCACTGTTGCGTAAGCTCCGCGAAATTCTAACACTTGTTGGCCCTTGTGTACGGTCATGTCAGATGCAGATCAAAAGAATTCTATATAGGGAAGACGTTTTAGTGTCCGTTCGTTTGTGTGTTTCTGACGTTTATGTTTATTATATTTCGCAGTAAACCTCGTTTTATTCAATGAATTATTTGAGTGATGCATACAATGGCATGAGATGAGAATATTTGGGCTTGTGGTAGCGATTTTTGACATAGTGTTTATAATATTAACATTGGTACGTATATTTCATATGATTTGATGATGATGATGCTGATCCAATTTATAACAATAAATGAGTTGCTATCATCAACTTCTGAAAAGTTCCGTTTCTTTTTTTCTGATGAAATTAAAGGAAAAACTAACTAACTAAAAGTGATGTATAATTTGATTATTCAGTTAAATTAAAATAAAAAAATAATTGCATTTAATTATTAGGTTATATTCAAAAATATGATTTTACAAACTATTTTATCACTAGATGCCTATATAGATGCGTACGCTAAACAAAAGAAATAAACTTTTTATTGATTTTCAAACTATAAAACATATTTACTGAGATAATGCAATTATAGAGTTACAACACTACCGTAAGTGCAATACAAACACAAAGGCATGAGAGAAGTGAGTTGAGAATGATTAAGAGCTTAGAATCAATACATAAGATGCATGACTTTTTTGTTAAAGTTGATTTTGAATGTTATTTGAAACCGTCGTGGTCCAGGGGCACAAGGGTGGGTCTGTAACGCAACGGACGTCAGTTTGATCGCCATTAGTGGGAATGAATTATTGTATCTTAGTATTTTTATTGCTTCAGTCAGGTACCAAGGGCCCGGTTTCGTCACTCAACGTAAAAATCAGGTAGAAAGAGGGGAACGGGCTGTCTTAACACTAGGTTTCCTCTGCCTATATGCAGTTTGCTGCTGTATTTATTAAATGACCGAAATTCAAGACATTGTGTCCCAAACGGCGGAATTCAACGCTGCGTTTTGTCTTGTCAGATGATATTATTTTTATTTCTATACCTTTTTTTTCTAGAAGCACTTACTTATTCGAGCTACTACAGGTTACTTAGTATATAAACGTGGTATATTATTAGTCGATGTGTTCCATACAATATTGTTAGGTTTGTTAAACGTCGCGGTGAAAGGCTAATCCCTTAATATATCGGTAGTAAAGTTTATCATTTACATACTTGTCAAGCAGATTAAATTATAAATTATTGTGAACTGTAAATTGGAACGAGATCTAACTTGGCCAATCGTTTTATTTATGTTATTGAGTAAACATTGGAATGTTAGTGGAAAATATGTAGGTATGGATGTTAATATTATGGTGATAATGGTAAATGAAGCCGCAGTGGCGCAGCGGCGCAAGGGTGTGACGGGGAGGTTGTGGGCTCGATCCCCACTCGAGGAAGTGTAATATTTATTTACGTTCATATTTCTATTTCTTCGCTCTGGTGTCGGGGCAAAGCGCAGCGAAATGCCTCCAGAATTCGGCAGAAAGTGGAGAAAGGAGTGTTTTAACACTAGGTTCCCTCTGCCTACCCTACTGTGTGCCGGATACAGCGTGAAGGATGTTGTCGGAATTTAACGCCTCACTTTGCCTCGATTTGAGAGCGAAGAAATTAAAATAGTAAATGTTTTATTTTCTCGAGTGGTAATTGAACTCACAACCTGTCGCGTTTGAAGTCACATGTTTGTGGACTGACCTCAACTACTGCATACTGAGCTTTGCCTAATAAATAATAAAATTTTACTTAAACTTTAAATTGCTCATCATAAAATAACTATAAATCAATAAACACATCCATTTAACTTTGAATAGAAACATTACGTTCTCAAATCGATTTCGCACGCGTACTCGTTACATATCGATTACAAATCGATATTTATTTATCGGAACACGTACTCGATTCGCTAGGGACGTTTAACCCGCTCCATCCCGCTGTCGGACAGGTAGGAATGACAAATGGAAAAAGGAAAGGCAACATTTAAAGCGTTAAATCGTAATTTGTATGAATACCGCCGATGAAATGAGCCAATATTGTGACAGGTTAAAGACAGTCTGAACGCGGATGCCAGAACAAATATCTGTCATAAAATACACTTTGTTGAACGAATTTGAACTGTATTTTTATTACAATAGCAATTATTGTAAGTTTTTAGACAGCAAAGAAAAGTTTGCTCTCTAATGGTGGCGCCACTGTCTAATATGACTAATATGACACAAAAGCCAAGAAATATTTTAAACTTCATATATTTTTGTTCCGTTAAAAGTGTAAATTCGTATTCTGTTCTCTTTCATTTGCAGTAACTTGATACGTGCGAATTATATTTGTAAGTGGGAATTTCCGGATTCCCGCACAGTATGTGAGCTTATTTTTAGTGCTTTTAAGGAGAAACTTTATATTGTTAATATAGATTAAAAGTATAATGCTTAAGGGGTGGTCTGACGCGACGGCCGTACTGTAAAACGCGATAGTTGCAAGTTCGATTCCCGCACTTAGAAATCATTTATATTCACTACTTCGCCCCAGTAATACGCAATGTCTCGAAAATTAGGCGGTAGTGGAGGAACGGAGTGTCTTAATTTTGGGTATCCTCTGCTTACACTCTAATTCCCACTTAACGTAAAATTCCCGGCACTGCGTGTTGAGTGGTGGGACTCAACACCGAGCATCACCTTCTTATTCCCCATTATTCCACCAAGTGGGAATCGAAGCGACAGCCGTCGCGTTTGCAATCAAACTGTGTCGTTGCGTAAAATTCAAATTATACTAATAAAATAGAATTTCCATATATTTTAAACAATGCAAACATACACAGTGTTCAATCACTGCGTCGACCGCCACCCGTCCGGAGTCTAGACTCGCGACGCCGATTTACTTTATGCTTATAGCGGACGCACGGCGACTGACGAATATATTGTTATTAGATTTTTATATCGATGCCACAAGATTTATATATTAAATAGTGGCTTGAATTTTGAATGGAATTGGATAATTGACTTATTAATGCGCAGCGTTGAGTTCCGCCAATCAATACGAAATGCCTACAAAATTCCACACAAATGGGCAAAGGAGTGTCTTAATACTAGGCTACCTTTGCCTATCATATAGTATAATTAAGATACAGAATCACGCTAAAAAAGATTATGTTGAAAAGAGAATTGACTCTCTTTAAATATAGCGTTCCTTATTTATTACACCAGTCTATAATTAATTGAGAGCCACGTAGAAGGAATAAAATAGTAAATACGTGTAAAAATAAAAGCAATGTAAGATTAATAACTATAAACGCAAAAAAATTGGATAAAAATAATAGATAAAAAAGAGAGATGAATAATTAACTGTAATTGTAGTTTCTCTTATTTACAGGTAATTTGCAACATTTGTACATAATATAGTAATTATAATACAAGCTGATATAAGTCATGTTATATGTATATAACGGTATATCTCCAAACGTGACGGTTGTGTTCTCGCTTCCCATTTGGAGAAAAGAATAATTTCTATGAGCCTTAGCTCCGGTAACTGGACGCGATGTCTCGAAATAGGGTGCAAAATGGAGAACGGATTGTCTTTCTACCCTGCGTATACGTAATACAGCGTAAAGCTATAAAAATGCTTTTGCAATTTATATTTTATTTTAATATTTTTTCTTCATATTGCATATGCATTATGCATATGCATATACATTATTTTTAGCTAATATTTACAAAACTTAAATTTGATTTTAAAGGCAACTCTTGCGAATGCAATTCCCAATCGTTTAAGCCCGCCAATATAGATAAGAAACGCAAACGAAGTGTTTTGACACTACGTTCTAGGAGCTATCTGTCCACCGTGCCACGCGAGATGAATCATGAAGCTGAAAAAACATATCCCTACTTTAAAACAAAATAATTTTCTTCAATTTATATATTGCGCCTTGTACCTTAGTAAATGAAGTAATTATCTTTTTAGTATTTCAAATATAAATCATAATTTAGGGACATTAAAATACTCTACAAGAATAGGTTCTGAGAAAAGTCATAAATACAATAATAATCTACAAATGGGTCCCATTTTTTCTCCGCAAAATCCATATTACTTTTAACTAGTCATAATAAATGACTGTCTTTGATCTTCACTGGGGGGTAAAATCAACTTTATTTTTTATAATATAGGGTTGAAAGTCATATAACAAGATTGCAACGAAAATTGTATGACTTAACTAATGACATAATTTCGTTATACAAATTGATGATAAATAATTGAAAATATATGAAGTTTTAAGTTATTTTTTTCTCGAACCAAGCCCCAAAACTTGCCGTTTATTAGACGATGACGTTGACATTAAGAGCTAAATATAATCGTAACTTTTGATGATAATTACGTAATAAATATAGTAGTATTACTTACTCACACTTATTTGTATAACAATTCATTTATTATAATAAAATGGCCGGCGGTTGCTTTATATAATTCAATTCGTAGATGGACATCATCGTAGATCAGTTCATCTTACTATTAAACATGGCGCCCATCACAATAGATAGTGAGAGGTCCCTACACACTACACCAATCAAGGCAAGACGCCACGGAATGCGGAGAATCCACGGAAGCATCACACTTGTGAAACACTGGTGACACTTTTACGAATTCACCAATTCATAGGATAAATAATGCTAGATTTTCTAAAGTAACTGACTGTTTCAAGTAAGACTAGAAGAAGTAGACATCAGATGAGAAAATCAATGAGATCGAGAAAATGAGAACCCTACACCAATATAAGGTTTTTTCCATGTCATGAAAGCATTGGTAAAGACCATCACATATGTCACTTCAATGTGTTTTTTAGTAAAATTTGTAAATTAATAAATTAAATGTCTTATTACACTTGTAACAGCAGCTTTAATGTTCCTTCTAAATCTTTGTTTACTGAAATTTCAATAAAATATATATTTAACGCTATATTTTTAGAAATTGAACAGTTTGTGGGTTAAATGAGTGAGATGGGGCGTGAATAGAGGTTCGCGCCTCATCGACGTCAAATTATGAGACTTCAGTTTCAAATGTGTGACAAGAATTTTGTTATGTGCTCGTGCGCAATGTACTCGAGGTATCTTGAGAAAACTAACTCTAATATAACTTATAAAGATGTAGGTATTTTTTAAATATCTAAATATTGATTAATGGTTTGTTATTTGAAATAGGAGGTATTAAACTAGTAACATTTTTTGATGGTAGAACCGTCTCAAGGCTATATATTTGTAGGTTGTACGTACAAGATATTTGTAGGTTTTCAGGCAAAGAGAACCTGGGAACCCGGATACATCATGCAGTAGCTAAAAAAGAACTGCTATTTCTACATTTATATGACTTAAACTGTGTCGCTCAGCGCCGTCTTAATTTTCCCTACATAAAACAAACCATAATTATTTTTAATCGAGATAATTTAGTTTTAGGAAACATTGACACCCTAACTTATACCACAAGCATTAAAAACAGATACGAGAATTTTGAGCCCTGTCTGTCTGTAAATGCATTACTGAAATTCTACCACTTGTCACTAGCAAAGCGATTCCTACGAAATATAATGACACCTATGACCTAAAAAATAAAATTGAAAATTAAAAATTGTGAGTACTATAAAGTGTTACTTTGTGTTGCTAGCAAAGAATTGTGTCAAAATACGATTGCAGTAATATAGGTATCTGTGGGATAGAAATGGCATTACGGTAATTAAGATGATAAATTAAAAAAATACTAGGGATTATATAGATAATAATTTTATTTATTCTAGAAATAAACAAAGTTCAAATTTTATATAATTTATAATGTCTAAAAAATAAAAAAAAAATATATAAACATCAGCTTACTTGTGGTCACTTCAGTTTATATTTTATAAAGATTTTTTGTTAAAGACTGTAAAATGAATATTTTATCCCCTATTATAACTCCTTTGCAATTAGAGTTAAGAAAAAAATATGTGGATTTTTGGTTGAAAAGCAATATATCATTTCGTGTATATTTTTTTCTTTGAAAATGATTCAATAGAAGCCGTTGCATTTTTTACTTGATTGTCTAGATTCTTTAAATTCCTTAAAAGTTTACTAAAAAATACGTAAAATGTAATTAATTTATGTATTCATTATATGAAAAGTGTGATTTTAAATAAATAGTTTGTTTTTAATTTTTTTTTAAATAATAATCAATAAATCTTACTAGTCGATTGTTAAGTCTATAGTAGTACTCGTCCTGAGTGTTGTATTTCTGTCGCGATGGTGAAGCCAACATAAACGACAAGCTGGTGAAGTTTTCATGTACACAACTCTTTCTAATGGCACCGCTTTGTGTGGACTCCTGGGACAGTTTTAATGAAGTTTCGGCGCCAGGAAACTATTTATAAATCACATTATAACACGGAATATGCATGTTCTTGAGATTTCTTTGACTTCAGTTGCAGCACAACATTTGCAAACACGTTCATGGATTGTTGATTATGTACAATTTTTACATAAATTATAGTTTTGGTCTTTAGTTCTGACACCCAACAGGCAATTTCTTGAATATATTCATTGTGCTCTTCTCGGTCCCATTTCTTGGCAGGAAAGCAGCTCGGAACTGTATTTGGGATTTTGCCTCCAAGTGCTTAACATTTGTCATAAATATGTAAATATACTGATAGAAACTTAGCATCAACACAAATTGAATATCAGTTTGCCTTGACAGCAGAGCGAAAAAGTGAAAATATATAAATGAATATTTAATTTTTGTATTGTTAGGAGAGCAAGGAAATGAAAACAATAAACAAACAAACAGTAAAAAATANTTGGCATCTGGTGCACTGAGGGATGTCGTTAGATTTCCTCGGATCTTCCAATCTTGACTCTCGTATGATAAATGAATTCAATATTTTTTATATCTGGGTTGTTAGGGCTGGGTTCAATATTTACAAAAAACGGTCATTATCCTCCACACCGGGAGTTTCTTCCTCATCGGCTGACGCCTCCGAGGATGATGAAGACGACGAGGAAGCCATCGTGGCGTCGGATTCAGACTCGGATTCCGCGCTATTTGCGGAAGCCTCGTCCTCGTCTGAGCCGGCGTCGGCCTCCTCAGGTTCGTCCTCCATTTGCTCAATCAGCTCGGGCGACTGAGCGATCGCCTCATTATCGACGTATACTTTTAGGCCTTCTAAGGCATCGGGGAAATGTTGCGCGACGTAGTTCAATAAATTGATTGCGTCTACGCGGACCATTTTGAGAGAACAATGACCCCCCGCCGAGGCGAGGGGTGTGTGCCTACTTTGACCTAATGTCTCGGCCTGGTGGGGCCGGGGTAAGTGCCTAGCTTAAGCTAAAACTGTGTAAAGTACTCACGTGGGTATTAATCCAAGTGCAATCCTATGGACACTAACACACTACACTGCACTACACAAAACAACGGAGATCGCCGCTCGCCGAACACAACGACGCCGATTGGTCCTCTTCGTCTTCTTGGTGGTGCAGGGTGGCGTAGGCCGGGAGTGCGCGCGTGCGTGGATTGGTTTTTTTGTGAAAAATGCGATGCCAAGCGGACATTGAGACGTCCGGGCGGTACCGCGGTCGGATTGGAATTAAAACCAAAAAACCTATCA
>JAAIXI010000181.1:6431-19938 GCA_013403645.1 Heliconius nattereri
TCTCTGAGTCTCAATATGGATTTCAGCCAGGATCGGGCACCATGGACGCCATTTTCGCCCTCAGAACTTTGATGGAGGCATACAGGGAAAAAAGGAGAGCTCTGCACGTGGCCTTTTTAGATCTGCAGAAGGCCTTTGACTGTGTGCCTCGTCAGTGTATCTGGTGGGCATTGCGATCCAAAGGGATCCCTGAGGCCTATATTGAGATTATCAGAGGCATGTACCACGATTCCGCTTCTATGGTTAGGACTGCTGTTGGCGACACTAGACCCCGGCTCTTAGTCCGTTCTTGTTCAATGTAGTGCTCGATACTGTCTCGGCTCACATCCAGGACCAGCCTCCATGGCTGATGATGTATGCCGACGACATAGCACTCATTGCCGAGAACCGCCGACGACATAGCACTCATTGCCGAGAACCGACTGACGCTGGAGCGTAAAGTGAACCCCTGGAAGAGTACGCTTGAGAACGGCGGTATTAAACCAAAAGCTGGGACTCGAGCACCATCCTTATAGGTCTTGAGTCAGCCGTTAAGTCGGAGAAGTTCAGGTACCTTGGATCCGTTATGCACGAGTCCATGGCCGGATAAGCGCTGCCTGGGCCAAATGGCGGGAGGTCACTGGTGTGGTCTGCGACCGCAGAATACCGCCCAAGCTCAAGGGGCTGATATACAAGAGCATCGTCCGACCGGTTCTTTTACACGGCAGCGAATGTTGGCCTGCACTATCTCGGCACTCTCAGGAGCTTCACGTCACGGAAATGAAGATGCTGAGGTGGATGTGCGGCGTAACGCGGTCTGACCGCATACGCAACACATTCATTCAAGTAGTCTTGGGGTCCTTGACGTAGCGGATAGGCTCCAAGAGCGTCGCTTGAGATGGTTTGGCTACGTTATGCGCCGGCCTAAGAACTATGTCAGACGCAAGTGCCTTGCTATGCCAGTTCCTGGGGCGCGACCTCCCGGACGCCCAAGGAAGCGCTGTATGGATGTCGTGATGCAGGACATGAGAGCCAATGGTCTAACCACCGAGGACGCAAAAGATCGTGCAAAGTGGAGTAGGTTGAGTAGGAAGGCAGACCCTGGCAATAGCCGGGATTAATGCCAGGAGGAAGAAGATTAGCCTTAACATTAAATTACAAAATAAGCTTTATTTTAAAGAATCTAAAAAAAAAACTAGTTGTGCAACATAAACATCAGCTTTTACTAGATATAAGGATAGTCAAAATTACTATTCATAGCGCTACAATATATTACCCAATTTCCATTTATTTGATAGATTCCATTTTCTGTAATCGAATAAATATGGCGATATGAAAATACAATTGACATATTATTTTAATTGAATTAACGTTATCGTTGCTATTATATATCAATAACCTGTATTATATTATATATACAATTTTGTTTGACAATGATATACGAGTATTGTAAATTTGTATAATGATGTAGGTTGCTAGCTTATTTAAATATATTTAAAACTGGTTGACGGCTGAAACCTTAAAGTTTTTTAATTAAATGTGAATATAACTTCTGTGATATTCTGATTTGGGGCCGTTGTAACCCTTATTATTAAAGTGACTGTTAATGTGCTCTGGTAATAAGACTTAGCGTGCCGTTAAGCTCCACTATACAAAAAGCAATATCTCGAAAATTTTACGGAAAATAAATAATATTTAGTCCTTTTGGTGCTGTCTTTTTATTTGTGAACTTCACGCTCCCTAATGGCGTAGCCAAAGAGAATGGAGAGCCAAACGCTAAGGTCTCTGCATACCTCTTCCCCTCGTCCACTGTTATCAACCTTATATGTTTTATCAGTCCTTATTATCGTTCATTTTCTATTAAAACTCCATTATTATTTGCCTATAATCATATATTTAGACATTTTTAAAATTATAATTATAAAATTATACACTTCTGTTGTTCAAATGAAACAAACTCAATAATTAAATTAAATCGAAAACAAATGCAAATTATCTAATTTATATTAGAATTCTAGTAATTAGAAACCGCAAAGTTAGTTGTAAGCCACACACGCTAGCCGCTTTAACGTAACGACGCAGTGTAATGAAGCCTTTGTGCTCCGGAACAATTAGCTATCTTCTAGTGGTTTTTAAGGTTATCCAGATACCACATTCTTAGTGGTTATTTTCTATGAAGAAATCTGTGAAGTGTATTATTCTCTTCTTTACGATACTTGGATCGGTGTATCCCGCGCACAACATGGTAGGCAGAGGGAACCTAGTGTAAAGACTCTCCCGTTCCCAACTTTATGCCAAATTCTAGAGGCAATGCGTGTTGAGTGGCGGAACTTGACGCCGCGCTGGCACATTACCAGAACGAGGAAAAGAAAACATTGAACATTTTATTTCCACTAATGGAAAAATTATGAGTACGATCGACAAAGCTATCAACTGTGAGTGTTCGAATTTCAAATATTACTTGTTAAGTACTGAATACTATCCTTTTAAATTAAAAATTACTTATACCCCGAAAATTATAATCAGACGATGTCCCAGAAATTAGTGTATAAACGTACATTATTAATTACTTTTTTTAATATTTATTATATTTAGCAGCTATAATTATCTAATTCACAAATTTAACTCCTAGAACTGAGACTCCTAAAAACATATCATTAAACTGTGTTGTGTTTCAAGGGTTATTATAATTCACCCCTAAATAAGCGAGCGAAGCTGCGCACGTCTTTAATGTATTTTAATGAAATAATTAAAAAAGTATTTTAATGAAATAATTAAAAAAGTATTTTAATGAAATGAAATATAATAAATATTATTAAAAAAAATAATAATAAAGTCGTAGTAATTCATTCCGTCGCATTGTCTTCTGTTTGCGTCATATATAAAATGTAATGTACCTACGGTCTACAATTGTTCCGTTTCTGACGAACATAAAAGCTGCAGCTTAATCCATTTTCAAGAAAAACGACAGTGAATATTTAAACGTTTTTTATGAACTGAGATCTTATTTTTCTTTAGTAGGTCAGGACTTTTACAATAGTGAAATGAAATTTTAAAACAACATATTATGTTTTGTTTTATTTCATATTGTATTGTTAAAATATCTAAAAAATGTTTGTATGTATGTAGAAATCAAATATACTGAATGAGCCCGTAATGACGTTGGGGTATTGGCCGTTGTGGGTTTTTTCCCACTCGGGGGACTGAACGATTATTTCGTTCTGACGCCAAGGCAAAAAATCGGCGTTGAGTTCCGCAACTCAATATATAATATCTCGAAAAATTCAGCGGAAAGTGGAGAACGGAGTGTCTTAACACAAAGTTCCCTCTGCCTACCTATGCGGTAGATATACTAAACATGTATACGCTTGAAAGTTGAAATATCATCTGATTTTTATTATTTTTTTCTTATAACTTCTGAGACAAGTTTAGATATATAAATTGCAAAACAATGGTAGAACCGAGCCCTCGGGGAAAATTATCAAATTTCTCGCACGCTTAGAAATACAAGATTCAAAGCGACAGTTTTGACTTATATCCAGAGGATATTTCATCGCCAACCTAACACTGGATGACATGGGAGACAGATGACCGATGGTTTTCCGACACCTGCCCGTCACATCCCTTGGGAAGGCCTATCTTTACAAATCGATGTTAGAAATATACATATTCTGGGTACAATACCTTAATGCTTGAATATCTATTTTGCCTGTTTGCAAATAGTAAATGTAAAGTTAAAAGATTATAATTATATGTTTCATATTTTTTCATGTACCTGTTTACGCCCCATGCATAAGCTTTTTTCATTATATTAAAGAAAAACACTATTAAAAATGTCTTATACTACATTTTGTACAAAGATTTTATATATATTTATGTATGTAATGTATTTTTGTTGGATATTATTATACTTACCAACTTTATTTCGGTATTATGGCGGTAATCAATGCGGCATGGCTTTGTCTGCTATAGCGATAAAACAAATTACCTTTTATAGGCCGAATAAATCTGTAAGCTCGTCGGGCGCGTCGGTAACGAAGTTACTAAAAACATGTCTTGTTACTTAAAACATGTCTAAGTAGGGTGTGATGATGTATTAAGTATATTATTATTTTTATGTAGAAAAGATTTTCAAGGTTCCGTATGGGTGTACTTGGCATGCCAAAGTTTTAGGCCACACTATTTTATACCCATGGCACAAAAATATTAAGTTAAAAAAAATATAAACTGTTTGATAATAAAACGTATTAAATTATGATTTAAATTGATTACTTGTATACTTATAATATAAATAAAGATTTTTTTATTGATGATTTTTGTTCAAAATATCGCCTATCTAAAACATAAATTATATTTTTACTTTTTATATATAAAAAGCCTACTGTAGTAGTTTTTGAATTCCATGGTGAATTTTTGCATTTAACAATGTCGGTTCACAATTTTCGATAGTTTACGATTTTGCAAGTAAAATTATGAACTAACGGTTTGTACAATTTTACGCAGAATAGAATACCCTAAGCAATTGTCTGAATTTTTTTTATCTAATTCTACGTATGGACATTTTAAAATTAAAACATATAAATGTCAGTCCATCGTTTTTATCTGATGTTAAATTTATAGAAAAAATATCACATAAAATAACAACATTAATCTATAGTAGGTATTTCAAACTGTGGAAATTCAGATGTTATTAACGGCGATGCCCGAACGTACTAGTTGCTGAAAGCCGTTGAACTGTTTGTGGTGAAGTGTTGATTGGAACTAGAACTGGACTCCTCTCAATGAAATAACAGGGAAAAAATTGCTTAAAACTTTTATACGTACCTATAAAGCAAATATTATATTTTTCAATGTAGGATGTGAAACTTCCATTATTTGACGTAAACAAAAAAATATCAAAAAGGCGTGAAATTATAAGAAAATGCCAAATTCTCCACATTTAAAATAATAAGCAAGTCTTTTATAAATAATAACATTCGTAAAGTAACCCACGATATTACAAAAATAATAAGATTTCTATAAGCCTTATTGCTAATATTTATTTATTGCAAATTTTTATTATATTTTAAACTAGCGGACCCGCGAACTTCGTATCGCCTTACAGTCGATTCTTTTTTTTTTTATTATGTTTTCTGCTATTCGGAAATCCGGGTCAGGTAATAAGATTAAATAATAAAGAAAGTTGATAGTTGAGTTGAAAGTTGATGAGTCAAAAATTACATAATGTCAAAAAAAATAATTAAATTACTTTAATTCTTGTAATATTCATTAAAAACGATAATAAAAATAACAATTTCCGATATCTTATTGTGATACCTACTTATTATAGTTTATTTAATTTTTACTTATTCTAAATTTAGTTTAATTTTCATTGTAGTACTTTATGGTACACGTTTTTTTTTGTTTGGCTATCTGGCGCGTAAACAAACAGAGCAGATGAACAGACCCAACACGGGAACAGGCAACATACAACAGACCATGCGAGAAACATGAGTTTTCTATATTAACACCACAAACACTTAATGGCTTCCCCTGGGATTTGTTTGTAGTCATTGCGAAAGCAAGCCGTACTGGAAACTGTAGTCTTTTAAATTCGAATGGTACGTCAGTTGAAATCATTGGGATGCGGGGCATCAAAACATCTTCTCCTTTATAATTTCCTTTCAATATGATTGTTTCTATTACGTTTGTAGTGGTATATCTTAAGTAGGTATGTATAGTTATATTATCTATTGTAGCTAGGATATAAAAGTAATGTAGTTATAATAATAAATTAGTCTATATTCAGCAATCGAGTGTATCATTACAATCCCAAACCGTACATGGCGACCCTGCCAGCCGCGCGCCCCGCGCGTCGCGAATCTGAAACCCGCCATATAAGGACTGGAATTCCGATGCACTGTTACTAAGTATCAAGACAAAGAAATTATTAATACGAAAAAAAAAAACTAAATGGGAAAAAATCAATCAAAAGAAGAGACATTGATAATACAGAATGCGGCTGGAGGCAATAACTCTTCGAAAACTGTTGAATTTCATTGAACTATTACAAATATTCTGCTTTCTATTATTGTATTAACCATAATACTGGGCTCTGTATATATTTTATATAGAATTTATATAAAATGTCATCAAAAATTGATATCAAGAGAGATTACTCGTGCCGCCTTAAGAGGGTCAATTTTTCGGAAAAATAATGCAGTCGGTGTCGAGCAACGAAGTGTCCAGAATGTGTAGTGCGAGTGGAAAAGGAGAAAAAGAAATATAGTGCGTGTATTCTATGTTTTAAATAAAGTGAATAATTATTATTAAGAAATGTTATATACATATAAGGTAGATTAAGTAATAAGGTATGGTCTTTGTTTTAGAGTCTTTATATACAGAAATAAAAGATATTAGAGTGTATTTAATTAAATTAGGACAAAAAAGACGGCATGGTATTATTTTAAAAAATAAAATAATTGAAGCTAATAATATTTATGAGCGATATAATACTTGGCTTACAAATTTTNTGTAGTTTATTGCAAATAAAACAATTAAATTCTACTGCTTATCATCACGAGTCAATAGGTGCTCTAGAGGTAACACACAAGCATTTAAATTCATTTCTTCGAATACAAACTGAAAACCATCCTGAAACATGGAGTGATTGGTTACCATTTTGGTCATTCTCGTATAATACAACAGTTCATTCAGAAACAAAATTTTCTCCATTTGAGTTAGTGTTTGGAAAAAGATGTTCACTGCCTAATAATTTACAAAAAAATGTAGATCCACTTTACAATTACGAAAATTATCCTTGTGAACTCAAATATCGATTACAGACAGCACATAAGGAGGCAAAAGATAATTTAATTCAAAGTAAAGTAAATAGAAAATTAAGATATGATAAACGGATAAACCCAATAAGTTATAAAATGGATGATTTAATATTAATTAAGAATGAAGTAGGAAATAAATTAGATACATTGTATACTGGTCCATTTAAAGTAATAAGAGACTTACCGCCAAATGTAGAAGTTTTAAAAAATGGAAAAGTTGATGTAGTTCATAAAAATAGGACTAAATTGTATCATAAGAATAATGCTACTTGATAACTTTATGTTGTAGTTAATAAGTATAGTATAATATAATTAGTATATAGTAAGTATAAAAAAAAATATATAAATGTATTTTTTTTTTATTAAAAGGGTGGAAGGTGTAGTGGTATATCTTAAGTAGGTATGTATAGTTATATTATCTATTGTAGCTAGGATATAAAAGTAATGTAGTTATAATAATAAATTAGTCTATATTCAGCAATCGAGTGTATCATTACAATCCCAAACCGTACACGTTATTCATTGTTTTTTTATCGCTAAGCGTGTGCCGTTACAAAGTTTCCGTTGGTTATTATTTCGCGACCATTATTATTATTTATAATATGTTATTATTATAAATCCTGGCAAATCAAGTGAGTTTAAAAATTCCGGTGGATAGTTTACGACATCATCTTATTTAGTTGCCGGATCATCTGATTTATATAACCTCATTACGCCAGGAATGCCATCTTGGAAATTGAAATGTTATTTATTTACATCAGTGTGTTTGGCAGCCAGTAAAGCACTTCCGCTCAACCAATCATGGAATAAATAATTTTCAGCAACATTTGGCAACACTTTATGAATAAGTTCATCTTTTGGTTACGTTAACTGACAAAAACGATCAGGAAAGGTTATGCAGCCAGTCAGCGCATCTATAGGAAATTTGCCATTACCAATATCAATGAGTTGTTTAGAGAATATGTCTCCAGATTGATTATCTTGCAACATGACACGCATATTCTTGCTTAAATGTAATACCTTGACATGTTTCCACAATTTGGAGGACTTTAAACATGAATTCAGTCCATCAGCTTGCGTTGAACGTGGAACCACTGGCAATGATCGGCAAAAATCTCCGGATAATAAAATTCCGTAGATCTTTTAAAGATATTGCAGTGCATCAAATGAGCGATGTGTTTCCTTAATACGTTGTAATTGATTATTTCGACATTGTAAAACAATATCACATGACTCCAAATTTTCTCCAATTACAACAATGGCAACTTCATCGATAGTAGGTGCATTAAAACATTGCAGTTTTGAAAAATATAATTAGTTTATTGTATTCGTGAAATAAATTTTGTAATTGTTCAACTATTGACTGAGCACACCTTTTCACTGAGCACAACCTAGGCTGATTTCTTGTGGAGAATTTTTCATAAAATAAATTTGCTAAAACTTGTAGTCACTATCTGGCACTGGTAATAAAAAACCTGCTCTATGATATATTTGACCTTGTAACCGTTGAGGGAAAAATGTATTGTAAAAATGCGTATGGGCTATAATAGTTATGATTAATAAACATACAACTGTTGTCTGCAGATACTATGACAAACCTTAAAAGTTGGCATTAAATATTTTCGAACTGCCTTTGTTGCTCCAGATGAAGTCATTTGAAAGCAGTCGTTGTATTATTAAATATTTTTTAAGAAGTGTATGGAGTATGCTCCTATTTGTAAAACCAAGGAGTACAATGGTCCTGTAGGTGGAAGTTATGGTATCAATTTCACCTTTTCATTTGCGCAACACAATCCATTGGTTTTATTTTACAATAACAATTTTTAAATTTTAATTTTTACAATAACCTTACAATATTNAATTTTTAAATTTTAATTTTTACAATAACCTTACAATATTGACTGAGTTCATAGGTCCAAAAGCAACACAGCTGTAGGCACTGCTGGCATTAATTGATATATCGTAATAAAAAGCTGCTCGATTCAAACTTGCACCATTATCAGTCAACTGTCGTGCTTCACGGGTCTGTCTCAGCCGAACTTTGTCACGTTCATTGCGATCTTCACGTTCTGGGCAGTACGATTAGATTATTTTGCCTAAATTTGTCCACCGCCTTATAGAAGGCATATTTAGTAAGTCACAAATACATAACACTTTTTTAATATTATTGATGGCTTTTAGATTTAATAATATAGATGCACAAAGAGACGTTTACATTTTAAGTGACATTTTGCCATAGAAATATTGACAAATATTGACATTAATAGACTGAGATCCCAGGGCTCCCAGACCTACATCATCTTAGCAAAGCTGAAATTTTTAGGATCCATAGTCTAACATGTAGTTAAGACTGTAAGCATACTCTCTAACTTAAAAAAACCTTTCAGAGATAGTGCCAACTTAAAGCACACGTCCAGTTGCATTAAAGTAGGAATTCTCGTTTTTATATATGTTTTAAAGTAAAAAATGTATATTTATTATTACCAGACCTTTCATGTGGGCCTGTACTCCTGCCAGACGTACTAAAATTGGGGAAAATTACATTAAACTATCAATCTTAAATTTTAAATATATTATTAACGGACTACTTCAAGGCCCCTCATAAGCAGCCAGACCAAACCGATGGTTTTATCATGTTCCCAGATATACCGTTATTTTTCGTTACTTCTAAAAGGATCCCATTTTCAAATTAGTGAGTAAGCATTCTTAACTACGTTTTAAGAATAGTCCACGAACTGACTAGTCCTCAAAATTTCACCTGTTGCTAAAATGACGTCGGTCTGACGGCTTTGGGATCTTGGGCTATATATAATATTTATACTATATTATAGCCCAATATACTATATTATGGCTATAACATTTAAACTTTATAGTAGGGTATTAGAGTCCAAATTGACTTTTGAGTAGATATCAATACGAATCTTTTGTATGGGAATATAGAAAAGTCTTGTTTTTGGACCTTTTCTGGAATTTATTTAATTTTTCCTGTCTGTTAGAACCATCCTCGTACTTCAAGGAATATTATAAAAAAATCGGTTCAGCTGCTCTCGAGATTTGCGCTTAGCAAAACATTCAGCGATAATTTTTTATAAAAAAGAAAATATTTCGTATATTTTTTTGATATTATAAAATTACTTTTGACTCGTTCCAGAGTGAGGTAATGAAAATATTAAATATTTTATTTCTTCGAGCAGGAATCGAACCCAAAACGAACATGTCGTGTTTGTAGTCGCGTGCTTGTGCCACTGCGCCACAACGGGCCTTAAAATTATAAGTATGTAATCTTTTTTTTCTGTGATACACATGTTACCGATTTATCGCTTTTTTTTATTTAAATTGTATTTATTTACTTAAATTTCTATAATTTGGTGTTGAACCATTTCAAATAATAATTATGGTATTAAAAACGTCAAAACAAATGTTTATTACGTAGAATAATTTATTTTAATTTATTTATTTTAATAATTATATCTTATAAAATTTATCTGGGTGACGGGGGTTCCACATTAGATCCATTTTTTATGTCAACAGGAAATGCTCATCACGCTGAATAACTTTTCCTAAAGCATTGTATTGATATCTCTTATAGATTAGGCGGGCTGCTAGGGCTTCACATCAGGTATTCGGGCTATATTCGGGCTATCAAAATAAATTATAGACTAATAGCTATGCAACAAAAGAAGTTTTATTTAAATCCGTCCAGTAGTTTTTGAGTTAAAAAGCCAACAGACAGACAGACAGACAAGAATTCCTTATTTATATATATAGATATATAGATTTAATAAACTTATTCAGCGCTAGGTTTTGTCTTAAAACCAGTAAGCATAGAAAAATAAATTAAATTGAACAAATTTAACGATTATATAAATTTAACCTTCAAATTGCATACGAATTAAAACATAATATTATCAATTATTACAGTGTATATGAATCATCAAAAGGGGAATTTCTTGAAGTTGTAGGCAATAACAAAACAGTACTCTATCTACTCAAACATGATAAATATGATTTCTGTAATCATCACATTAATAAAGAAATATTATTTACTTTCTTATGATTTCTATTACGATCAAAAATTTTGTTTTAAATTTTTCTGTTTCTCATTTACTTTATTTAATTTGTATTATCATTATCGCCATCAGCCGGTCCTCGTCCACTGCTGAACTAGAACAGGCTGACGCTGGGCGTCTCCAACGGCAGTGCTCCATCTTTGGGTACTCCGTTCGTAGCAAGCTTAAATTCTTTAATAATAATAATATTAATAAAAGTCTTTATTGCACATTTACAAGAATTACAATGAATATTTCAGGACATAAAATGCACAAAGGCGGCCTTATTACTAAAAGTGATCTCTTCCAGGCAACCAATCCAAGGATAGGATACATCTAAGAGTGAGGGCAAATTGTGGTGCAAAGCTTAAGTAAACGTAATAAGTATAAAACCTGTACATACAATACATAATACATATTAACACATATATACATACATACATACATACATACATACATACATACATACATACATACATACATATATACATATATACATACATACATACATACATACATACATACATACATACATACATACATACATACATACATACATACATACATACATACATACATACATACATACATACATACATACATACATACATACATACATACATACATACATACATACATACATACATACATACATACATACATACATACATACATACATACATACATACATACATACATACATACATACATACATACATACATACATACATACATACATACATACATACATACATACATACATACATACATACATACATACATACATACATACATACATACATACATACATACATACATACATACATACATACATACATACATACATACATACATACATACATACATACATACATACATACATACATACATACATACATACATACATACATACATACATACATACATACATACATACATACATACATACATACATACATACATACATACATACATACATACATACATACATACATACATACATACATACATACATACATACATACATACATACATACATACATACATACATACATACATACATACATACATACATACATACATACATACATACATACATACATACATACATACATACATACATACATACATACATACATACATACATACATACATACATACATACATACATACATACATACATACATACATACATACATACATACATACATACATACATACATACATACATACATACATACATACATACATACATACATACATACATACATACATACATACATACATACATACATACATACATACATACATACATACATACATACATACATACATACATACATACATACATACATACATACATACATACATACATACATACATACATACATACATACATACATACATACATACATACATACATACATACATACATACATACATACATACATACATACATACATACATACATACATACATACATACATACATACATACATACATACATACATACATACATACATACATACATACATACATACATACATACATACATACATACATACATACATACATACATACATACATACATACATACATACATACATACATACATACATACATACATACATACATACATACATACATACATACATACATACATACATACATACATNAGGTTTACTGTTTTCAATTGAAGAGTGTATATACTGTCGCTGGCTGTCTTTGTACAGCTAACTATAATTCTTAAATACGTTATAAGTAAAAAGTAAAAATTGTAAGCGAATGAGACTCACTTTGTACGTATAGTGGCGAGTTTTTTTTAAATGAGAAATTTTAAATAATTTCGAATATTATATTATTTTTAACATATTACCGACCAACAATCATCGTGTTTAACAACCTGTCGCTGCTACACTTCTTTTCTGGACATAAAATAAGTGTGGCGTTGAGGTTCGCTACTCAAGATCTAGACACAAACAAACTCTTCCGCTTTATTATATTAGTGTAGATTATTTTGAGGGTAACATGGGAACATTACACATAAATAACCAATTTACCTTAAGGGGTAAGGCCACTGAAATTTTTTTGAAAAAATCGATTTTTTTTATTGGCTTAAAAATAGTTTAAACCCTCTAGAATCAGGAAAATAGGTCCCGTGCGAAAATTTTTTTTTTTTCCTTAAGAAATAGAGGTCGCCGCCAAGGGCGTCAAAACTTACTACGAAACGACTACCTGTGGCAAACCTAATGGGGAAATTTTTTCCCAAGCCAATTTTTTATTCATTTTATGATAAATTGGTCAAGACGGTTGCAATCGCAACGAAAGCAGTGAGAGATGCCAAAATTGATATTTTTTAAAACCCGATCGACATTCTCTAGCTATAACCTTCTAGATTCATGGTTTTTTTTGTTCTAGATTCAAAAGTGCACCAGTAGTGCTGCGTGCCGCNTTGTTCTAGATTCAAAAGTGCACCAGTAGTGCTGCGTGCCGCGGAGCCCTGCAAGTAAAACATGCCCCGGGAAGATAGCTGTGGTACCACCATTTTGTTTTTTTTTCGCTGTAAAAAAAATTGATAATAAAGTTTAATGTATGCCCGATAACACCCTTAAATGTTTTTTTTCAATTACCTTCAATTTTGGAAGCAAAAAATTCGTG
>JAAIXI010000019.1:0-19600 GCA_013403645.1 Heliconius nattereri
CGGTACCTACTAAAAAATCCTTGCTGTGTAAAACAATTGGCAAATCCTTATTGAAACTACGAAAATGCGGAATACATTAGAGTTTAATTAATTTTCACATTATCTTAAGTGCTTTGCAAACATACATTATATGAATAATCCAGTAGTAATAGCGGGCGAAGCCGCAAGAGGGTCGCTAGTTCTATAATAAAACTAGTTTTATGTTCCAGATCGATGTTTGAAACCAGTTTTCCAGAACTATTTTTCTTTTGTTTCTTTATTAAGAAAAGGAATAAAGGACTTACTGGCAAGTGCAATAAACGTCTTGTAGCGTTCTTATGTATTTGTTCTTAGAATCTATAATCTATTGACGATATAATATATTTAGTTAAAATAATTCTTTCCCTTCGAAATCTTTCTGTAACGCCACGGACTACCTGGTAAAAATCTGGAAGTAATCTAGATTATTCTGTATTTCCAAGTTGATGATTTCTTTTGATAAAAACTTATTCGTGTATATTAAATATAATACTAGCCTGCGGCTTAGTCCATTCAATTATTTCTAATTTAATTGAATGAATTCTGTACGTGCTGTTATATACAATTAGTAAATTCATATATAGCAATTATTTCATAGCATTCTACATATTTAAATAAAATAGAATAAACTTTTCTTTATTCTTGTATATTTTAGAAGGTTTTTTTGTAAACTTTCTTAAAATAAAAAAAACGTATACAGATTTTTTTTAGAGTACTAGTCATACACTTGTAATGCTTCAATCTGTTTTCTTCTTCTACAGCTCCAGCTAGAAAAGGCTTTGGCGTTGGATTGCTGGTATTAGTAGAAAAAAATGTAATCTAATAATAACAATAAATGTAGATATATAAATGAATAAGCATAATAGCACAATATTCTCCATATTGCATTGCTGCTTTTTGGTATTAAATAGTAAGTAAAGAGGCCGTCGTGGCGCAGCGGCACAAGGATGCGACTGTAACGCGGCGATTGTGGGTTCGATCCCACTCGAGGACGTAAATATTTATTTACGTTATTTCCATTTCTTCGCTCTGGTGTCGAGGGAAAGCGCGGCGTTGAGTTCTGCCACTCAACACGCAATGCCTCCAGAAATCGGCAGAAAGTGGGGAACGGAGTGTCTTAACACTAGGTAGGATACAGTGTGAAGTAAAGAAAGAAAAACAAAAGAAAAAAATAATCGCACCGTAGCGCTTCTTGTTACCGGAGTTTGTTCAACATTCTGTTCGTCACCTGAAAAGTAATTAATTATATTACATAATGTAAACTATGAGATGAATTAATAGTTTTAAAAAAACGAACTAACTTACTTATCGTTTCTTTTTTTCCCACTACGAAAGCGTCGTAGTACCAATAATGCTTTAGCTGCACCAAGTTTGGCTTGTGACAACAAACTGGCTAGTCTAGCAAGAAGCGTTCTTTCTTCCGGCCCGTGAGCCGGGAAGCGATGGCAGGGCGTTAGCCCTATTTTCGCAGCTGCTGTTCTCCACCCATTAATATGGGTGCGTCGTCTAGTCTAGCAAAATTTGTTGGGCTACCTTGTAAACATCCCCGGTGGAGGGGTGGGGGGTACAAGCAATATTCCTCTCTTTGTATCTTCCTCAGGTAAACAGCGAACAATTACTTATTAATTTAAATAATTTCTTTCTCTATAATATGATCTTTTGTTTCTTTATACTTTTTAGTGGTGATTATAGGTACATACAAAGGTCACAACGTCAATTGTGCTGGCTATCAATATTTTTCTCTTCTATCTCCGTTTCGACTATAAAATCCTCTTTACCTATTCCATGTTCTCTTTAAAATTTCCTGCTAACGTTAATATATTATCTATTTATGATTTTATGTATCTGAATAATTTTAACAATACATAAAACTAGTTTAGCGCTCCAAATTGATATTTAAAATACTACTAGAAATATTTTTCTTTTGTAAGACAAAGAACAAAGAAAGGCTTATTGGTAGGTGCAATAAACATTAATGAATGTACGTTCTTAGAATCCTTAATCTATTAGGCGTTATTTAGATAACGAAGTTAGGAGAAGCCTTCTTGAACATGCAGACTGCCTGGTGAAAATTAAGCTTTACTAAATTTTTATTATTTCTTATGACCATGTAAATGTTTTTTTTATTATATTGTGAAAATCATAGCGCAGGTGCACAAAGTGTGACTGAAAACGCGACAAATTCTAGGTTCGATTCCCATTCGAGGAATAAAATATTTAATATTTTCATTTCTTCGCTCTGGTGCCGTAGCAAAGAGCTGCGTTGAGTTCCGCCACTCAACACGCAAAGCCTTCAGAATTCTGTTGTGTGCGAAGTACACCACAACGTGACGCTAAAAAAAATTGGACAGATGTAAACAAGCTAGGAAACGTCACGCGTTGTTAAAAGTAGACCCTGTCGTTTTCTTTGCTATTATTGCATATTTTGTGTTTTATTTATTTGAGAGACAATGATATATTAACAAAACTTTCTATTGAATTAAAACGATGCATAGTTCTATCAAACATGAAATTTTCCTTGAATTACTCAAAGTCCGTTGCTTCATTTAGAACTTAGACAAAATGATAGGAATCATCGATGGAGAGCGACTTTGTTTTATGCTAAATTAAGTAAGGTACACCCACACCCACATGCCCAAATTTAATATAAATTGTCTTTCTTCATTCGTACGTAGGTATTATGTGATATCTTATTGAAAATTACATAATATATAATACTTACATATTTAAATCACCTACTTATGAATTATCTAGGCTAGTGTGCTAAAGATTTTCAATTTTACTTTTAGTTATTTTTTATATTACCTTTTAAAAAACTTTTTACACAACTCTTTACCGTTAACTTATTAGATACTCACTAGATGCTTACAAAAAAGTATATAATAAATATATAATTTAAACTAAAAATAAGCGCATAAGAATACTTAATTTTTAAATTCTGTATTTGTTTTCTTAACTAATATTTGTATTTATAATCTCCAATAAAAAGTATAAAGAAACAAAAGATTATATTAGAGAAAGGAAAAGATTTAAATGAATAAGTAATTGTTCGCTGTTTACCTGAGTAAGATACAAAGAGGAATATTGCTCGGACCCCCCACCCCCAACCCTCCACCGGGGATGTTTACAAAGTATTTACAAATTTTGCTAGCCTAGTCAGTTTGTTTTGAGATTTCATGTGAACAAGTTTAAATAAATAGTAATTGTAATTACAAACTATTTTTTACCAATTGATTTTCGGATTTTATGTAAGAATGTCTAAATTCGTATCACAAACCAAACTTGATGCAGCTAAAGCATTATTAGAACTACGATTTTTTCGTAGTGGAAATGAAGAAATGAAAAGTAAGTTTTTTAAAAATCATTAATTCAGGTCATGGTTTCCATTATATAATTTATTTTTTTTCCAATTTATTACTTTTCAGGTATCGAACAGAATTTTGAACATCCTCCGGCAACACCAAGCTCTACGGTACGATTATTTTTCCTTACTTACTTACAATTTAATACTAAGAAGCAGCAATGCAATATTGAGAATATTACTAATTTATTTATATATCATTGTAATTTTTATTTTAGACAAGCTATATTCCTACGAATACCAGCACTCCAACGCCAAAGCCTTTTCTAGCAAAATGGAGGAAGTCCTTCGAAACCGAAAAAATAGTAGACAAACAAATTCCAAAAAAGCACAAGATTCATACTCAAACAGAATTCATACCAGATTTGTTAAAAATAAAAAAGAGAGAAGAATTGATAAAGGAAATTACTGCAGAAAATTTGGCCCTTAAAAAGCAGATTAAAGCGTTACAAGAAAAGCGTTCTTCTAAAGATTCCTTAAGTGTATGTTCTTCTGAATCATCCAAAGAAGACTCCCCCGAGACTATGGAAAGAAGTAACAAACGATATAAATCACATAATAACACTCAAACGGTAAAATATTCTTAATCATTATATTTCAATACAAAGTATAATTAATGTTTCTGTCACTTATTATATATGTTTATTTTTTTAGAGTTCTTATAAAGACGCTACAACTTCAAATGCAAAGAAGTTTAAAAACTTTAAAAATGAAGCAACAAATCCAAAAGCTCGAAATCAGTACTTAAGCGGCGGTGTGGTAAGTTTGCTAAGCTTTGTGTTTTATAGCTATAAGTAGTTTAGAAATAGAAAACCCAATATAATGGCTGGGTACTCTGTGGGGTTGAGTGGTGAAAGTCACCGCCACCCTTTGTCATACCAGAGCAGAGATAGTTCAATGCACCGTAATTGCATCATATATACATGCAAAATGCATTTAAAAAAATTATAAGTAATTGCTGTCTGTCTGCTGTGTACATGAAAGATATGTCAGAAAATTTATTATTAGACGTGTGTATCTACATATATAATAGACCATAAAACACTGAATTTAAATATTTTTATCTATTTGTCAATGGCTTTGGGCACATTAATCTCAGAAATCACTTAACTAATTTAAATCCAGTTTCAGTCGCAATTTCATTTTAGCAAGCTTTCCTTAATGTTTAGTGCTTGGTTCTTTTGAATCGAGTTAAAAATAAAAAAGTGTAAATGAATATTAAGTATTTTTTACAACAATATTGCTACAAAATGATTGTTTTACAAAATTGGCTGAAACTGTAGTAGGTATATATTAGAATATGAAAGGAATTCTGATAAGTAAATAAATAATTGTGTAGTTCAAGCGGACGAAGGCAGAGGTAGGAGCACAAGCGATCGACTATAAATACAATAGGTTTCGTTTTTCTCAAGTGACAAGGAAATATTTTATATTTTCATTGGAAGGATATCCGAGTGTCTTAATTTTAATTTCCCAAGTGACCCTATTTTTGCAGCGTGAAGCTCAAAAAATGTTTATTACAATAATTAAACACTTTTTTTAGGTTCCTATTGGCAACGGATATGCATTAGTTCCAGCACATCTTCTAAAGTGTATGGATTGGTCTTGTCACTCACATGCGACTCGAAAATTATTAACAGCAGTATTCCCAAGACAGTAAACTCATTCATTGACTGGAAAACGTTCTCCAGCATTTCCTAACAAGCCGCCAAAAAAGAAATTAAACGAATCTTTGGTACACGACATCGTGATCACGGTCTCTGAGAGGTGTGGGGTCCCAGAAAACATCGTCAGGTTTGAATTTTTTTTCTATATGATACCAATCTGTACAATTTCACTCGGCAATGTATAGAATACCTAGCGCGACCGGGCAACGTAATAAATATTATTAATATTATTGTCCATTACATACTTTTCCTTGGAAATTTATAAAATTCCTAGGGATAGTTAGAAGTACCTATTGTTCCATCGGAATTATGTAAAATAAAAATATATAGGTCTATATTCCCATTTACACCAAGATCTATTTATTATTAGGTATATCTATAACGCTACAGATTAAGCGGTTTAAAGTACAAGTATGCGAGGTTAGAAATTTTTATACTTAAAAATAATCAACCTAAATTTACCTGTACTTAAAATTCGCGAAAATTTTTACTGCAGTGGCTTAATTACAAGTGTAAATACCTATAACAATCTGCATGAAATGCAAGCAAGTAGCATTCTACTAATTACCAAGGTATTGTATAGAATACCGAATTATACTGATTGCACAGCATTACAACTAAATGTGCGGATGAAAGCAAGATGCTGAGAACACGTCTAAACCAAACACAGCCTAAACCAAGAATAAACAAATTGAAGAAGGAAAATGTACCGCCGTCCGATGCTTCGGAAAATTCAGAGGAGTGATGTTATTATTCCACGTAAATATTTTATAATAATTATTATTATATTTATCACTTCTATAGATTGCCTTATTCCTATATATAAAAAAATATTCTATGCATAATATAAATAGATATTAATTAAGTACGTCAACAAAAATGTAATATTTCATTCAATTATATTGCAGATTTTCGATTCGATTTCAATAAAGTGATTAACATTTTTAAGTATTGGTATGGAAACCAGGTGAACAATGTACGATGGGAGGGAGTGTTGTCTCGCCCGTATGGCTTGGAGTGTGGCGTGAGACAAGGGGGCTTGACTTCGCCAACTCTTTTTAACTTTTATGTGAATGAATTGATAGCTGAGCTCAGCAGCACCAGAGTTGGCTGTTAATTAACACTTAAAATTTGCTAAATCTGTAACTGCTAAATGTGCAAATAACCTATAAGAATCTCCATGAAATGCAAGTAAACAAGTCGCAACACAAATAATTACTTGTCTGCCTGCACTTCCCTCCTTCCTTGTTATCGTCTTCGATATTTTATAGAATACCAAGGCAAAGTATAAAATGGTTAATATTTCATGCATTACCTACACGTTTTTGGTATTATACCTACAGAATATACAGATTTTCAATAAAATTAAATATTAGTATGTCAATTTTCACATACCAAATAAAAAATAAAAAAAAAAAATGTACCGCCGTCCGATGCTTCCGAAATTTCAGATTGATTTTATCGTTCTACGTAAATAACACAGGCCGACAAAATTTCATAAATCGTTAGACCCAAAAACGGGACTATACTTTCCCGGGGGTTTTTAGTGTGCTGAACTTTTTGGGTCGGTTATCTCAAAAACCAGAGCTAATGGAGCAATTCTGGGGTTAGGGTTCTTGGGGCTTCGGATGTCGGGGTCCGGGGTCCTTGGGGCTCGTGTTCAGCACACTAAAAACCGTCGCAAAATTATAGTCGCATTTCCAAAATGTTGTCCGCCTGTGTAATTGAATGTAATTGACTTAATATTTTGTAATAATGATTATTTTATTTTTTACTTTTATAGATATGTTTATTCCTACAAATGTAAGATATCTTTAAAATAATTATTATGCTTTGTAAAATATAAATGTACGAGTAGGTATAGAGGTATTACGTCAACAACAGTGTAATATTTATTTCAATTGTATTCCACATTTTCGATTCGATTTCAAACATGACGATTGACAAGAGATGTCTAGAGATACTTATAGTGATATCAATGTAATAATATCTCATTGGAAGGGGTTAGGAGTCTACTTTTTATTACGATATTTGACCTATTAATTATGATTTTTGTGTTTTAAAATGTATATGTTTTGCTTATTTTAACAAAATCGATTCTTTTGATTCTTTTCTTCTTTAATTATATTAATTTTATCTTTATCACAATGTATTCGGTGTCCAGGTTTGACTAGACTAAGGTAAATGTACCGGGGTCCGGCAGTTTAAGGCTCTTATAACTTTAAACTATTGTAGTAAATACATTATTAAAGGTTATATGAATTTGCAAATTGTAGTGTGATCAAAGTGGGTCTTTTGGCAGTAATTTAATGTGGGAAATATGTGGTTTAACTTAACCTTAATTTTTATATTAATTTATTTGTGGACCTCTAGTTTGAACTCTATTTCGTGATAAAATTTAGCTCTGTTTCTAACTTCGTGAGTTTGTGGCCCCTATTTCGGGTCACAAGTTGTTACCCTGCGAGTAAGGTTTTATAATAAAAAAAGTTTTGATTGTAAAGAATTTGTAAATAAAAAAATATAGGTTAGATCAGCTTAACGACATTAAAACTTTTATAAAAAAAATCAAATTAAATCATCTTCACGCTGTATCCCGAACACAGCAGGGTAGGCATAGGGAACCTAGTGTTTTTAAGACACTTCGTTCCCCACACACCTCATTGCATTTTAAGTGGCAGAACTCAACGCCGCGCTTTGCGTGAAATATAAATGTAAATAAATATTTTCTATTTTCTATACTATTTCTATTTTTATCTCCTGGAGTGGGGATCGAACCCACAACCAGTCGGTTTTACAGTCACACTTTGTACCCCTGCGCCACGAGTAGCCTCAACCTTTATAATTTACAAATTATAAAAGCTCAATTTAAAAAAAAAAATACATTTTTGAACTTTTATATACTTTTTTTATAAAAAAAATATAAAAAAGCTCAAAATTCAAGTTATTTTTTTAAAGCTAGGTATGCCAGTTTATAGAACTATATATTTTCGCAACCAGTTTGTACGGCATTTTGTGTTTAGTATATTTTTAAAGAAATAAAAGATCTTTATTGAGACTTATAACAAGACTAAGATAAACACTATTAACAAAGACAGAGAAGTCAATGTGTTGATTTTACGTAGATTATTTTGTCACGAAGTTAGAGAAAGTAATGAAATGTAGGGGACTTTGTTTCGTGTTACTGATTTTAGTAACTTCCGCACTTCTGTTTATTCAGTATTTTTTACATTATGTAAAGTAATCATTAACTACCGTGTATATTGTATAAAATACACAAAAATAAATTATAAAGGTTGTTTAAAAAACAAAATTGCNCATAGTAAACTTTTCATAGATTTACCTATTTTAACATAATATAATTGTATAATTTTTTTGAAAGATTAATATACTTTTACGTTTAAATATGAATTATAATGACATTTTATGAAATATATTGGTATTTTTTATTCACGCTTTTCCCGCATACAACAGGATAGGCAGGGAGAACTTAGTAAACATTTTATTTATTTAATAGCACTGACAGAAAGAGCCAGTAGCTCCATGTGATCCGCGTAACTAATATTATTAAAACGAACACCACCGATGTTGTATCCGATATAGAGGTTATAAAGCTTAGGGGAGCTCAACCCTCCCTGTCTCACCCCACATTCCAACCTATACGGCTCCAAGTACTCGTTTTCCCACTTAACAAAATTTAGTGGATTACTGGCATTCCCACCTGCTGTAGCTTTTTCCACAAGATATTGTATATGAAGAGATTGAAGCAGGCATATACTGGTGTGTTTCTTTCTGTGTAATACCCGACACCACGATATTCCCGACGCTTTAAACTCACATTGCGCTTTGGAGATTGCGAGGAGATTCTATTTAATTGTTTTCGATTGGATATTCGATTCATGTATTCGATGAATTATTTTGGATTCGATGTCGATATTGGATTATTCGATTCGATTTGGGCAAGTAAGTATGTTTTGTAATATGCGATCATTACATTTATTTTACAAAGATTAGATAATTATAAATCCTTAGCCAAATCAATAGTTTAACATTAAAATAAGTCAATAGTTTAACATTAAATAAAAAAATTTTTTCAATGTTTTTTTTTTATAGAATACAATAAAGCTTTATTCAATGTTTTATTCGAATAACTTACCTTTGTCTTTCTAAAACCTTAAGAAATTCTTACGCTAGTCTTACGGTGGTAAGCATCGCAGATACGTTACACTGCAGTTCGTAGAAAACTCTGCGTTTAAAATTTTACGCTCAATTTTATCATTAAAATATTTTTACTTAGTTTTTAGACAGTTGAAAGTATAATATACCAATATATAGTTTACGTAAATAATACTTAAATTGCTTATTATTTTTGCCAGAAGCAAAACTCACGAAACGACGTACTAGCACGAAGTTACCGTCACTTACCTTATGCAATTGTAATCCACCTTTGTAAACGCAATGTTTTTAATGTTGTTTTATTATGTATACTTAGTACAATAAAGAATACTATAATGTGCAATAATTTGTTACTTTTTACTCCCCCCTTGAGGCGTACTTTTGAGACCACTAAATAAAGTTAATTTAGAAGGATTGTTGTAAAGTAATTAGTCAAATATTACTCATAGTTTTCTAAGAGTTTAATTAAGCTATTTTAAGAGGATTTTAAGAGGGAGGGGCGCCACTGAGCCACGGTTAGCATCGTTCTCTGTATTATTTTACGTTTTAAAAATTAATTAAGAGTTCATAGTCAGTGAAAAGAAGACAACTGTTGGAAGATACCAAGATTCACGACATATGTTGTGGATACGGACAAATAATCAGTGGAAGACGTTTTATAGTGAAAATAAAAAACAGACCGTTAGTGTGATTTCTTTTATGGCATTTTCAAAAAATACCACATCTAAAGTGACCAAACTCGTGAAACTGTGACTAGTGCAAACTAATTATAGATTTTGTGGGTGAGAAAAAGGAAAAACATAAAAATATAAAGAAACTTTGTTAGAAACTTGCAAAATAAGCAAGTCATTTACGTAACTAACGCCATCTCTTGGAAGTAACAAGAAACAAGTTTCGACTCAATGATAAAGTTTGTTATTGGATTACCAGTTTGAAATCGAGCCACAAGAGGTCGCTACTAGACAGAAGACAGAACACATTAATACATTATATGATATTTTATTACTCTCAATTCTGAAATTAAGAAAAAGAAAAAAAGAAAAAAAAAAAGAAAAAAAAAAAAAAAAAAAAAAACATGGAAGAAGTCTTCAGTGCTTTACGGAAAATTCAGAATGAACTAGACGAACAGAAAACAATGATTTTAAAAAACGGAGAAAAAGTAACAGAGCAAATTACAAAATATTGATAGTATACTAGACGAGAAATTTAAATGCTGGGAAGAAAAGTACGAGAACCTCAAAGTTAAGCTGGATAGTCAAGAAAAGAGGTTATATTTCTTGGAAAAGCAATCTCGACAGAGAAATATAATTTTATTCGGTCTGGAAGAAACTGAATCATCATACTCAAACTTGGAAACCACCTTAAGATAGACCTAGACCAATAAAAATAACACTGTTAACACTGGGGATTAAAATAAATATACTACAACAAAAAAAAGAACTTAAAAATACTACATACTATATAAAAGAAGATTACCCAGAGCATATCTTAAAGAAACGGAAAGAATTACAAGAGCAAGTGAAGATTGAAAAAGAAAAAGGAAACTCAGTGATCATTGTCTACGATAAATTAAAGATTCTTAACAAAAACCCTAATTCCCAAACCAAAACCAAAAGAATGATCTCCAGTTCACCAGAAAGTGGCCAAAAAAATAATGAACCAAATACACAGTTAAATAAAAATAAAAAGAACAAGACTAGAAGTAACTTAAATAGATCGTCCAGCCTTGCTGAGGGGCCAGTAAAACAGGGTGTATTGAACTTCCTCGGTGGAAAAAACTCAAACTACTCCTCAAAGAAGCTTGAAAATACTAACAACGTCTTGTAGTCATTAACACTCCCCTCCCACATAGAAAAAACAGGAAAAAAACACATACACACACACACACCCACAAAAAATAACAGTTAACAAATTAATTCTTCCAATCCGGCCGGTCACCGTGGAAGATCAAGACCAAAACCCTCCAAAGTTATTAAAAATAAAACCTAACAAAGTAAATCCCAATAATAAGTATAAATAATAACGAACTGGACTCAAAAAGCTTAGTCAACGGAAAACTGGACATCTTTGGAGGAGGCCTTCACCTGCACAGGGGTTCTTGCATATTACATACATTTACATCAAATTAAATCATATATCCATACAAAAATAAAATATACACATAAATAAACAAAAAATCAATAAGTAAATTAATAAAGTTAAGTAAATAATAATAACAACGATAATGGAAAAATAGTAATAAATAGATAAATAAACAAACGGTTATGTATAATAAATGCATAAAAAAGAAAATAATAAAAACTAACAATATATTTACNCAACATAATTCATAAAATATCATTATAATTCATATATTAACGTAATTAATCATAATCTACATTAATCATAAGTACATTAATCTTTCAAAAAAGTTATACAATTATATTATGTTAAAATAGCTAAAAAAAGTTTTCTATGAGTAATATTTGCTTACTTTTAACAATTCCTTCTAAATTAAGTTTATTTAGTGGTCTTAGGAGTACGCCCCGAGGGGGGAGTAAAAAGTAACAAATTTTTGCACATTATAATATTCTTTATTGTATTAAGTATACATAATAAAACAACATTAAAAACATTTAGTTTACAAAGGTGGACTACAATTGCTAAGTCTAGTCGTCCTGAACATCGAACACATTATGATAAAGACAGAATTAATTATATTAATAATTAAAGAAAGAAATAATCTAGATATTATTCATAAACATATATAATACTGAACATCTTCGATTTTGTTAAAATAACCATAACATATGTACATTTAGAAACACAAAAATCTTAATTAAAAAGACAAATATCGTAATTAAAAGTATTCTTAGATTCTACAATGACACCAAAAAATCGAAGAATCGAAAATATGCAATATAATTAAAATAAATATTACACTTTATATTTTGCATAGCATATGTTTTTAAAGATATCACACATTCGTAGGAATAAACGAATCTAAGAAAGAAAGAAATAAAGTGATAACTGTTATAAAATATTAAATCAACTACATTTAAATGTCAGACTACGGTACATTTTTCTTCTTCGTTTATTTAAACTTTTTGGTTTAGTTTGCAGACTTGCTCTAAGGATCTTGCTTTCATCCGCACATTTAGTTGTAATGCTGGTTCTGAAAATGTTATTTAATTTTTTATTTGGTATGTGAAAATTGGCGTATTATATAATAATATGTAACTTTACTGTAAATCTGTACATTCGGCATTGTATGTTATACCTCGGTCAATATGTAAAATACAGGTACGGGACCCTAAAAACAACACATATACCTATCATTTTTATAACGAATTGTATAGGTAGGTAGTATTAATAAGATTGGTATTTACTACAATACTGACAAAATAAATATTAGCTAGGGGTTGTTTCCCCCATAACTCCCTTGCTGTAAGGGTTAGAGACAAAAAAAATGGTTAAAAAAATGGTATTAAAAATAATTCATTAGAAGCCAGTGTAACTTACTCATGCTTATCGGGATAGACCTATTTTGTAGTAGCCCAAGGCTGCTATTAGTTTGATGTGGTCAAACACGGCCTGTATTCTGGCCTGCGGGTTGTCGTTCGAAGAGCGTAGTTTTTGTGCAAATGCGATGAATTCGTCTTCGTTGACCGCCTCCATATATTCCGAGAATAACGCGTCTCGTCGTCGTTGCGTAGGAACGCATACGGGGATGGTGACCGGACTTGGGTTCAATTTCGGCGTAGATTTGACGCACGCCTTCGTTGTTGGAGTCGGTGCTGGAATATACACCTGCGGAGCTGAGGGCGACGCAGATGTCCATGTATAATTAGGACGCGCGTTACAGTTTTGAGCGGAATGGCCGTAAATTTGGCAGCGATGGCACTGCCCTTTAAGCCCGCGGTTCCTTAGGGGTTCCACACGGATGCCTGTTAGTGAACAGATTGACTGAACATTGAATATTTCCTTTCCCTCGGGGGAAAGATCCAATATAACAAGGAAACTATCGTACATTTTCTTTGTTTTCAAGTGGTACATAGGGTGCACCTCGCGGACTGGGTATCCTTGAGACTTAAGGTCCTCCAGGATAAAACTAGTTTCGAATTCGTTCGGAAGACCCTTTATAACGACATGGAGAGCGTCTTCCAAAGCGTATGTGTAGAAGCCAACGTTAGTTTCCCTGAGATGGGACGTAAGGCGGCGGTGGTCCGAGATTACAGCGCACTGGACCTTAATGCCCTCCTGGGTTGACCGCGCTGAGGTGAACTTCACTTTTTTCGCGAGCATCCAGTCGGACACTTTGATCCATTTGCTCTTCTCTTGAATGATAACCGGTGGCGGCGGTCTAACGCGCGGAGGGATCACGGTCGCGGGGACCTGAAGGGCCGTCGATGATGGCGCGGATGCGGGGGACTGCAGGGCAGTCGGTGATGGTGCGCGAGCCAGGGCCTGAGGGGCCACGTTGTCAACGTTTGACTTAACCGCGGGGAGCGGGGAAACGGTATCGCCACTACTGACACGCGCGGCAGGTGCGTTAATAGTGGCCGATTTATTCGGTTTTTTGGAGGACGCAGTCTTTTTCACAACTTTCGCCTTCCTCTTCGCTACTTTAGTGACGGTTACGAAACCGCCGTCTTCGCATTCCGCGGCTACTTCCATCTCGGCGTCGAAGCTTGTGCATGCCAAGGCATCGGTTGGTGGATTCGGATCCTGGTTGGTTCTCTCCAATCGCTCGGGAGAGTTAACTGTGGACTGTGCGAAAGTCGCTAGATCGTCGTACACGCTCGGGTTGTTCTCAATGTAAGCTACGATCACGTCCAGTCCTTGAGCTAGTCTACACTCGTCCATTATCGGATAGGGTCCCTGAAGAGGTGTAAAATAAGAAATTAAATCTCAGTATTCTTGAGTTTAGATCGGGCGAAGCAAGGCTGGAACCACAGCACAACACTGCTCTTCACTACACAACACGCACACACGATAGTGGAGTACGTCCTCGAAACCGCACACACAATTAGTATCGCACTTAAGCAGAGCAACTTGGTCGAAAACACACACGTCTAAGCGGTTGGGCTGCCGGCGCGAGAATAGCAAATTTGTTAGGCTACTTTTTAAATGTGCCCGCTGAAGAGGTGGGGGCCCCCAGCAACATTCTTCTCTTTGTGTCATACTCAGGTAAACGGCGAACAATTGCTTATTCATTTGAATTTTTTCCTTTCTCTACAATGCGATCTTTTTTTCCTTTATACTTATTATTGGAGATTAAAAAAAATATAAAGTCTTAAACATATTCTTATTCGCTTAACTATTTCGTGAAAGTTTTAAAGAACATAAATATTATCTTTCTCGTTATTAGACAGACTTATTCAAGGAAAATGTTCATGTTCTATTTAATAGATTTATTAAAATAAAAGATTATGTTGATATAATGTTATATTTTAAAAAATATGCAACATTAGCACAATAAACATGAAAAAAAAATACAATTACAAAAGCTATATTTAACATTTATGGCCCATATTAAAAAAGATTGTTAATTTAATTAAAAAAAACAAATGACTATGCAACAGATGCGACAGTATTACAAAATTGTTTGATTTAAAAAATGTTATATTTTTAAGAAAATTTATATAAAAATAAATGTACATACTCGATGAATCAAAACCCATCTTACAATACACTACACGGAGTGTCTTAACACTATGTTCCCTCTGCCAACCCTGTTGTGTGCGCGATATAGTGTAATGCTGATTTATTTCATTAATTTTTTATTGACGTAATAAAAAAAAATAATAATTCTTTACAGGTAGGTAACTTAACAGGAATTATCAAAATAGGAATACTCAGTAAAAAATATGCGTTTCTAAACATAAACAAATATACCTAAGCACCAAATAGAGGTACTTCTCTGGAATTGTTTTTCTTTTTATTAATTATGATTAAAAATGTAAATAACCAGTTTTAGAAAATGTCGTAGATCCAATATAGGTATATTTGGATGGATAGATAGGTACTTCGTAAACCTTACATCCTTATTTATTACCTATAATCATTTTAACTTACTTTAAGTGTTTTGCCTCGACACCAGAGCGAAGAAATGGAAGTATAAACGTAAACAAATATTTCACTTCCTCGAGTGGGGATCGAAACCCACAACCGTCGCGTTACAGTCCACTCTTCTGCCACTTTGCCACGATAGCCTCAATATAATTTTTTAAAAACTTATCTTTTTTTCACGCTGTATTCCGCATGTAATAGCGTAGGTAGAGGTTATTTAGTGTTAAGATACTCAGTTCTCCACTTTCCGCCAAGTTTTCGTGTCGAGTTATGGAACTGAACGCCTCGTGTAACCAGAGCGAAGAAATAAAAATATTAAATATTTCATTCCCCGAGTGGGAATCAAACCCACAATCTGTCCCGCTTAGAGTCACACTTTGTGCCCCTGCGCCACGAGTAGCCTCAAAAGTAAATTAACGTAAATAATAGTAACTCTGGAAATGTGACATTTTCACAGCAAAATAATAAAAAAATAATATAAATTCAGATAAGTTAGTAAGCCTAATTTTCACCAGGCAGTCTGCCATGTTCAAAAAGCTCTTTCTAATTTCGTTATCTAAATGACCCCTAATAGATTATGGATATATGGAAGGAATGTTCATTAATGTTTATTGCCCCTACCAATAAGTCTTTTTTTTGTCCCTTTTCTCACAAAAGAAAAATATTTTTAGGAAATTCCCAGAATTATTTTTCTTTTGTTCCTTTATTGGTAAGTGCAATAAAAATGTTGTAGCGTACATTGGTTTTTGGAATCTCTAATGTACAGCGATTATTTAGACAAAATAAAATTGAGAAATCTTTCTTCAATGTCACGGATTACCTGGTAAAAACTTAATATCGTAAAGATTTTTCATTATTTTAGAAAATAAACTATTTAAGATTGTTTCAAAAGGTTTTTTATAAATTAATTATTTCTATTTCTTTATTCGTATATCTAACATATTTTAGCTAAATATACGAAACATAAGTTTCTAGCATAAGTATATTTAGCTAAAATACGGGCGGCTTGAAAAATGGCGGCAGCTTTTATTTGTCATACTCAACATGATCCTAATGTCTAAATGTACGGTACATTTAGACATCGATGTCGGTACATTTATGTATCCAAATTTTGAATTGCCTCAAGAATTCAGAGAAAATGAAGAGCGGGTTGTCTTAATATTAGGTTCCCTATACCTACCCTGCTGTGTGCTGGATACAGCGTGTAGCTGAAAAAAAATGTGAAGAAAGCATATTTTTAGGCAGTTGTTATACCTCTAGTAACACTAACAGCATTCTGAAGGGTTAAGTATTGTTATCAACCTCAGGATCGTCGACTTGGCTGAACAATTAAGATCTTTGCCTGCTTATAAATAAATAATACTTAATTGATTATACAATCTTTATTTATAGTTGATAATTTATATTTATAATTAAAAATTTACATTGCTGATTAGTAATCTACATTTCTAATTAATAACCTATATTTTGTGGGAGCGGTTTCCGTTCTCCATAGTATTTAATTCCCGGTCTAACATATTATTAGAATAATCATTTTAATATGATTACATAATCTTTTAATACAACAGTAATTATTTGAATATTAATTTATGATATAATAATAAGCTTTTGTAATTAATCTTTCACTAAATCTTATATCTCCATGTCAGGCGCCAAAAGCTTACTTCCGCAGCATTAATCGTTTTACTATAATTTAATTATAAAAGAGACTAAGAGTAATTTAATTACAATCAAGGGTAAAACCTTAAATATAAGTGTAATTATTACAACTAATATTTAATGTCTGTTCGCAGAAAGATTGGTCAAATTGATATATATACACTGCCCCCTAAAAGTTAGTTGTAGTAGTAATTCGCAGTTTCATTGAATGATCTGTTCGCTATTTATGTTTGGTAGCACTATTCTAATACATACAGAAGGAAATTCCCCGAAATACATTTTGTTTTCTTCAATAATATATGGTTATGTGCTCACTACTTGAATTGAGTGCGTCAAAAGTCAGTTGAAGTAGCAAAATTTAAACGATTTCTGATATTCTCGCGATTATAAAGCCATTTATTAGTATTGTTAGGGCAGTGTAGGTCATTTAAATTTAATAAATAAATATTGTGAGGTGATTTGAATATTTTTGAAATCATAATGGCTCCGAGGCCATTATGATTTCAAGAATTAACTGTAGAAGAAAGAACAATGATTGTATGTGAATACAAATAATGAAAAAATTAAGTGCTGTGGAAAAAATATTTAAAGTTAGTCCAGAAGGCGTGCGAAAAATAACAAAGAAGAACTTGGAATGTTCTAGTCTTATAGATAAGCCACGGTCCGGGCGACCTAGGGCTACTACTTCTGTTGATGATCGACAAATATTGCGGCTGTGTAAAATCAATCCCAAGATTGTGGTACGAGAGATCAAAGATCAGTTACAGCAAGCAGGAACTTCGGTTTCTAAAAGTACTATCAGGCAAAGTCTGCATGATTCTAATTTACGAGGCTACGTTGCTAGAAAAAAAACCTATTTTAGCATCGATTCATAAAAAACAAAGATTAGAGTTCGCCCGCAAATATTGGGATAAGCCAATAGACTTGAGGAAAAGAGTAGTCTTTAGCGATGAATCGAAGTTCAAACTATTTGGAAATCGACGTCGTCAAGCTGTATGGCGCAAAAGCAATCATAACTGGTACGATGACAAATACTTGCAGCTCACTGTGAAACATGGCTGTGGGAGTATAATGCTATGGGGGTGTTTTTTTTGGCAGAGTTTGGGCCGGCTGCAATTAATTGAAGGCAGAATGACAGCACAGACCTATTGTCATATTCTCCATGATAATTTAAAACAATCTGCTGAAAAATTGGGGTTAGGTCGGAAGACAACAAGACAATTACCCGAAGCATACAGCAAGGATAACTAAACAATATTTTGAAGATAACGAAGTGGATTTACTGGAATGGCCTTCAATGTTACCCGACCTTAACCCCATTGAACATTTATAGGATGAATTAGACCGCAGGATCTCTATTTCCATTAGATGCATCAGGAATTTGTTTAAAAATAAAATTCTTAAAACATGGTTGACTATTCCGTCAAAACACTACAAAATATTGTAGAATCAATGCCTAGACGACTTAAAGCAGTTCTACAGAATCATGGCAGTCATATAAAATATTTAAAGTTAAGACATTGGCAGAGACACAATTCTAAAAATATTTTTTCAACAATTTCAACTTACTTTTGGTATCGTAATTTCACTGTTTATTTACCGGAAGTTATAGTTATAAAAGTTATGATGGTTCTTTTATTCATTAAAATACCATAAATTGATTATCCATACCTATATTATAAATTCGAAAGTAACTCTGTCTGTCTGTCTGTCTGTCTTTTACGCAATCAGGGTCAAACCGTTAATTTAATTGTGATAAAATACTCATATAGAGATACTTGAGGGTCTCGGGATGAACATAGGATACTTTTTTGCCTCATATTTGTAATATTTTCGCTATATACCAATGTAGCCTATGTTCATACTCAATATTGTAACTATGAGCATCACTATTTAAGATCGGTTCAAAAATTTCTTTATAATTTTTTTTTTCAATTATTTCATAGCATCATATTTATGTAAAATACTTGTTTTGTTCCATAGGGCGGGCGACTTCATATATAGCGGCAGCTATTATCTTTTATTACGTGTTCATAAAATACTAATAGTTAAAGGTCGGTTTTTTTAAATACATCTTTGATATATAATAGTAGTTGGAAGATTAGGATTCCAGGAACCAGCATTAAATCAAACAATAGCATGGTACGAATAAACTTTTCTTTATTCTTGTATAATTTAGAAGGCATTTTTTGTAAACTTTCTTAAAATAAAAAAAAAACGTATACAGATTTTTTTAGAGTACTAGTGATACATATGAGCTATATATTTATACATATAGTACAAAGGACAGAAATAATAATTTAAAATGATTAAGAATATTTTGCCGTTTTGAGTATTATGTGTTTTATATTGATTGTTACTTCTTCGCAGAGACTCGAAGAAGTCTTCTTTGGATGACTGAGAAGAACGTTTACATAAGGAATCTGTAGATTCTTCTACAGATTCCTTAAATGAACATACTTCTTGTAATGCTTCAATCTGTTTTCTTCTTCTACAGCTCCAGCTCCAATATTCTCCATATTGCATTGCTGGTTTTTAGTATTAAATAGTAAGTGAAGAGGCCGTCGTGGCGCAGCGGCACAAGGATGCGACTGTAACGCGGAAGTTGTGGGTTCGATCCCCACTCGAGGAAGTAAATATTTATTTACGTTATTTCCATTTCTTCGCTCTG
>JAAIXI010000012.1:0-22778 GCA_013403645.1 Heliconius nattereri
ATTGTGTACAATGAGGTTATGAGTTCATAGTTAAAATTTAAAATAAAAAAATATATAAGTATATAGGGTCTTAATTTAGAAAACTAAAATATTAAAATTATGCCTATAAATCAAGTACCATGCAAAACATATATGTGAAAGCTCGTCGCATTGAATTCAGAGCTTCAGCTGGAGCTCAAAGTCAAAGCAAGCCTGGTAGAGATGAGTTGAAGTGGTCCACAACATGTCCACATGTTGTATACAAACGACGAGGTAAAATACTAAAATAATAATTATATTATTTATATTTTATTATATAAAGATTATAGCTTTAAGCCACCATGGTTGTAGCAATAAATAATTTCTGAGAGAACTGTAATAATTTAGTGTATTTAAACCAAATACACTATTGGGTATAAAAATAATTAGGGGATTGTAGGTTCTGTTGTTAAAATATATTTTAAGCACCATTTGCTTTAATTTTAATTGTAAATTTGTCATCCACATTATTGTCTTTTCTATCTATCTATATTTGGACTCCAAGATGGAAGACTTGCCCGCAGCGACTCCTGCCTGCTCTTTTGAGGGCTACAACGTGTATCTCACGAGAACGCACTTCCTCCAAGACGACGTGTTACTGTGTTAAATGGTCACAAATGCGGCGTTCAGTTCCGCCTCTCAACACGCAATGCTTTCATATTCTACTTAATTCTTTCTTCTGGAAAGTAGGGGGCGGTTTTATTTAAAATTCTTACGGAAGTTACAATAATGTAACCCAAAGTACTAAAATTTACATATTTACAGTCTTTATAAGTACACTACAGATATAGACCAATACTTTCGTGATTTCGCGGACAAAGCCGCGATCGAGTCGCATGTATATTATATAAATATATACATACGTAAATTTATTCATACAGTTATTCACATTGCAAATTTCAATAGAAACTCAAACCTGTTATATAATATTTATATAGTTATAGCAACAAACTGCTAGTCCAGAAACTGTATCATAAAATACATTCAATATTCCCGTGAGCCGCCGCTGCAAATGAAAATCGAATTTCCAAATTTCTGCCTACAATCGCTACCATTGTGCCCCCCTTGAATGGTAAACGCAGTACATGGAACCGTTGGGGCACTAATGCTTTGGAATGCTAAATGTAATATTGCTGAGTATCTGTTAAATTGGCCCAGTGCTTTAGAAATCTTGTTGATAACTACATACGTTATATACTGGTGTAATTATGTGGTACAGTTGATGAGATAGTGGCGGAGCTTAACGCTACGTTTTGCTTCAACAACAGATCGATGGAATGTAAATTTTAAAGTGTGGATTCGAGTGGGAACCTGTCTCGTGTACAGTCACACACTTGTGCCCCTGCGCCGCTACCCCTTTACTTAATACCTGTAAGTAGGAAAAATTTGAAGAAAATAATATGCTTAAATATGTGTTTGTTGTACAGTTGATGAGATAGTGGCGGAGCTTAACGCTACGTTTTACTTCAACAACAGATCGATGGAATGGAAATGCTAAAGTGTGGATTCGAGTGGGAACCTGTCTCGTTTACAGTCACACGCTTGTGCCCCTACGCCGCTACCCCTTTACTTAATACCAGTAAGTAGGAAAAAATTGAGGAAAATAATATGCTTAAATATGTGTTTGTTATATATATTGTGATATCTAGATAAATCGTTTTCACGATGTATCCCGTACACAGCAGGGTAGGCAGAGGGAACGTAGTGTTCTCTCCGACTCTCCGTTTCCAATCCGTTTATTTTAATTTGATTTTAAATATCTGAATTGTTTTCGTTTCACCAGTCGGATAAACTCTTATTAAAGAAAACCAAGGAGTACTGAAGAATAATTGATGTTTTAAAAAAATACAATCCGCTCAACACGCAGAGCCTCCAGAATTCGGCAGAAAGTGGGGAACAGAGTGTCTTAATACTAAGTTCCCTCTGCCTATAGCGTGAAGCTGAAATGCTTAAACTACGTACAGACTCGATAGGCAATTTCATAGAATAATCATCTCTACTCACTCGCAAAGGAAGGACAGGTAACCAGATTAACCTGCAAGCATACCCTTAAGCACAGATAGGCCTGAACGTTGTCTTTGACGACAAAGTCCAATAGAATTTACAAAGTGGAAAATCTAAAGTACATTTTCTAATACCATTTTAAAATAACACCGACTCAGTTTCTAAAGCGTTATGCCAAAAAGGAATAAGGGTAGGGAAGAAAGGGAAATATTTACATTTCTACGGTGTCATGCTCAAAAATTTGGTTATAAAATGTCTGACGGGCCGAGGGTTCATTAGAGAAAGTTGTTACAACGCTTTTTTCAATGTGATCTTGTGAATAAAATTATATTTTTATATATAATTTTATTCACTATTATATATTATTATACTAGACACCAGAGCAAACAAATGAAAATATAAACGTAAATTAATATTTCACTTCCTCGAGTGGGAATCGAACTCACTACCTGTCGCGCTTATAGTCACAAGCTTGTACCTCTACATCAATACTAGTATTATTATGTATAAATATAATTGTAGAGCTATTCAATTAATATTAATTTCAAATTATATTTACAAAACTTTTTCTAAAGCAAACCATAAATAAATATATACAAAGAAAAAAATACCTTTTAAGGATCTCCCTCCACGTATCTACATACATTTCCATGTAAATAATCACGCAAAAAGGAGTACAGGTATTACGTAGAACCGGCGTGAGCCATTTAATCAACATTGCATAAATAGGAAGCAAGTTGGCATTGATTGCAATCAGACGTAAGTTCATTGCGGCTTCTCTCGTCAAGAGCGAGAGCTGGGGGTCGCGGGTAAGCCGATACTGGTGGGTTAGGCTAGTGCGTACCACGCTTCAAGCCTTCGTACGTCTAACAACCAGCCAGTTTACTCTCGGTTACATTGTGTATTTAGGACGCTTAGCCGACATTTATTTAACGAGGCCAGTCGTGGCGCAGGAGCAAACGAAATAAAGCACGGCGTTGAGTTCCGCCACTCATTGTCCGACGGAAAATGGGGAATGGAAGAGTCTTAATGGGAATTGAGTGTCTTAATACTNGATATCTTCATATTAATGTCAAGATGTCAGCTGCAGTCAGCGAGTCTTTCTTCGTTCATTGAGATGACGATTTTGGATGGAAGCCAACACCTATAGTAGACGATTTTTTCATGGCAACATTTCTTGTTCCTTTTGTTTTTCACAATGTCTTAAAACGTATACCTACTATAGTTTGTTTTACAAAAATATCTAAGAAAAATTTGCGTTTATTTTTAATTTTTAATTTCTTTTATAATTATTTGCATGTTGTACAATAAAATTTAAGTTACAAAACGAGACCAGTCGTGGCACGGAAACATAAGACTGTGCAAACGCGACAGCTTGTGGGTTCTCACTCGGAGAAATGAAATATAGAATGGTTTTATTTCTTCACTCTGGTGTGGGAGACTTAACACTTGGCTCACTGTGCCTACCCAGCTACATGTGAAATACGACATGGAGCTGAAAAAAAAACACAATATTAACTAACTTAAAATAAAATTTCAATTTAAGTTGATAAAAGTCAGGAATTTATTGAAACAATGTTTTAAATTTACACTAAATTGCATCGAACTCGCTGAAATATGTAAGGGTCGTTGAGAGAGAGAGAGAGAGCTTCCTGAAATTGTTTAAATGGAACATTGTGAACATGATAACTAGCAAGAGGTGTTTTTTTATTTGCAAAATATTATTTTACGGCACTAGTCCACTATGTTACTTGTTTTAGTCAGTTTGCTGCACTCCATTCGTAAGGTACCTTCCGAGATTTTTAATCTTCTCAATTTACTTCGTGTGAATTAAAAGATTTTTACATTACATTGACATATTGAACAAAATATATAAATTACAAAAAATACATTTCTTTCATTTCTGTCGCGTTAATGATGTACTTTTAAAAATTAATCTCGCCTCACAATAGGTACTAGGTGGTAGACGCTGAGCTTTTGTATTTAGGTAAAGTGGGGTCAGGGCCTATTATTACTGAAACATTTCTGGTTCCACGGTGAAGGCAGCCTTCAATGTTTCAGCACCCTCTACAATAACACGCTGAAATAAAGTAAAAAGGTATGAAAATACAGGATTGTTTCACCACATAATATTTTTTGATGTAATTTATTTTTTTATTTAATTTTGATCTATAGAAAGTTTTCAGGGCGATATTTGTTAGAAAATAAAACTTTATACCCAATATGATATTACAGTATGGGGGGTTGTACTGCTGTACTGTACTGTACTGTACAGGGGGGTGTACTGCTGTACTGTACTGTACAGGGGGTGTACTTCAGGGGCACAAGAACGTGATTATAACGCGACAGGGTGTGGATTCAATTCCTACTTGAAATTTTTAATAATCCATACACCCACTTAACTTCTCGGCCACGACTGCTTGTGGGAGAGTGGGAATAAATCACGATATCTATGTATTTAATTGCCATAAATATAGTCCCCTTTTAGAGCTCCCCTAACATTTCTGGAGACATACCCCAGAAAAACTTTGGTAGTTCTGGGCGACCTACATACGGCGTTCAACGCCTCATAGTTTCGATTTTACGTTCTCTGTCAGTCACTCTGTTATGAATTATTGTTATTAGTATTATTAACTCATACAAATTCTGATAATATTAATATATGTACATGTCTACATGGATAATGTGTATGTATATATAATAAAGGGCGTCTTTCTGTACATTATTATCAATTACCTTAATTGTTGTTTTACATATACAGATCTATTTATATAAGCCCATTGTATATAAGCCCATTTTAAACCTATATTACACTAGATACAGTCGTTATCTAGGCACTTGCGACACACGTGTTCAATAATTCCGTCCATTCATATCTCACTAATCTATTATACATCTCCCATTGGAGGGAACTACGTGTTCGAATATTTCGTATCTCAATCCACGCTCTTGCAAAATCAATACTAAAATTGCTTTAACATTCCTGTAATGTTTTCTGTAATACTAATAAATTTAAAATTTATAAAGTTTCATATCTACATACAAGGTACTATAATAAATAGTACTGTAGTAATTTATTTATGTAGATGATTGTTTTTTTATTATTTCCTAGTTTGACCTTTAAGAACATTAATACAAATCCTTGATATCCTCAAACTAATTCTAACTTAATATGCTTGCTTTTTATCACACATAAATCTGCCTTTTGTCTGTGTATTAGTGAAAATAAAATTTAAAGCAGTTCTCCACTTTCAAAGAATGATTGGATTTTAAGCTATATAAAAAAACATTCCATTCTTGGTTTTAGTTTCACACCTCTAACTTTTAGCGCAAAATTTATGGTATTTCATTTTAATTTGCTTATTCTATCGAGTTGTAATAATTAATAATTTGATATTTAAATTATTTCTATTTATCTACATAAAGCGGGGTATTGACATCCGCTACACAATAGACTCAAAAAATTAGGAAAGTGAGAACGGAGTGTCCGTGACCTTTTACGGAGAGTGCAGGGGAACACCCCTGCCTGCTCTGCTATACGGGTAAAAAGTGAAGCCGTTTTTTAATATGGTTCATGTCTTCATTTCACGTCTAATTTCAATAACAAAATTAAAATGTACTTNAATTCTGGAGGCATTGCGTGTCGAGTGGCAGAACTCAACGCCGCGCTTTGCCTCGACACCAGAGCGAAGAAATGAAAATATTAAACATTTTATTTCCTCGAGTAGGAATTGAACCTACAACCATGCCCCTTCACCGCGACTAGCCTCACTTTATTTAATACTGATTCGTTCATCCGTTTCATTTTAAACTTAAAGTTCACTTTATAGTATTGGCAAAGTTTAAAGCTTAAGTTGTTATATAATTCCGCACAGAGATTTACTAGAACGTCAAGTGAAATAAATGCGACGTAGGACGCCGCGATCGCGCTGGCATGCGTCATAATTTTACTGCATGCTGTTTTTATTAATGCTAGAAATAAGATTTATTACATTTTATATTTTCGTCTTTGGAGAAACTTTGCAAATTTTTTTTTAAATATTTGTGGTCTAGTTTCTTTATGGTGTAGTGTTTCTATTTAGAAATAATTTTTCATACAAAATTCATCTTTATTTTACACGAATAATGAACTTTAATTTTAACAAAAAATTGTGTATATATTTAATAGTTTGAAGATATAATTGGATAGGGTAAGCGATGCTGTCACAGATGAAGTCAGTGTGTACCTACTGAAATAGACTAAGTAATGCCTTAGGAAAAGTTATGAGTGATGAATATTAAAAATCCTTTTTATTTGTAAAATCAAGGCTCAGGGGACTAATGATATCTATTACAGCATTAAAATATTTTTTTGGCAGGTCTACTTCTACTGGGTCCGGCTAGTTTATTTATATTTATAATTCTCCCCTGATATACAGAGTGGGTACACAGAGCCTAATAAATCACTATGTTTTCCACTTTCCTATGATGATATGGGTATATCAGAGAGGGTGACCGTAAAGTGACGGAATATAAACTATACATTATATATGTAACTTCTTATTTTAAATCAAATTACTTGACTTAGAAGCAACCTTTTCCTTTCTTTGATTGGACTGGCATAATATATTACGTATACTTTAGAAATGTGCCTAACTCACTACCTACCTACCGTTGTCAACATTCTAGTGTATACGATTCTTAAATGTGCGTGTGGGTTAATAGTATTATCAATTAACTAGCGGACGCGCGCAGCTTTGCTTGCTTATTTAGGGGTAAATTCTAATAAACCACGAAACATGTGTTCAATGAAATATTTTTAAGAGTCTAAATTTCAAATTTTATAAAACTCGGTGCCGACTTAAATTTTTTTTTCCATAAAAACTTACAACCCCTATTTCACCCCTTTAGGATTAAAATTTTTCAAAGTCCCTTCTTAGAGGATGTCCAGATTACGAAAGTAAACTTCTGTCCAAATTTCACGTTTCTACGCACAGCGGTTACAGCTGTGCGTGCGTCTTACCCCAGTCAGTGAGGAGAAGTCCTTTTATATATATAGATAGAAGATAGTAAGCATGTGTGTAGAAAATTACAGGCAGACATTTCAATTTTATTTATTATATATGTGTAGATTAGTTAGCATTGTTAGTAAAAACATATTTAAATCCATTATTTATAAAATCTGTTGAATATTAATCAACCATAATAATATTCCAGCGGTGGAGTAAGGACACATGCGTATGAATGTAAACACTTTCCTTTCACGTTCCCACTTGAGGGAATTAAATATTTAATAGGTATATTCATTTCCTCGTTCCGGTAACGACGCAAAGCGTGATTTTGAATTCTGCCATTCAAGAAAAGTGGGGAACATAAGTGTCATAATAGGAATAGAGTGTTTTAATACTATGTTCCCAGTAGTATGCGACTAATTTTAAGCAAATATATCATAATAAGTATTTAAGTACTTTCAGTAACATATGCCAATATCAAGATGATAGCGGATATCGATCGTTGTAATGTCACAGCGTGATAAGCGTGACACGAGTTTCAAAACTCGCCTCGTTAAGTTGACGTGCAAATTAATTTTTGACACGCCAGCGTGCCATACTGCATTACAGATTTTCGGTTGGCTCATTAGTGTAGAACATTACGTGGGATAGGTTTTATTTAATAGAGCATAAACAATGCTAATATTTTTCTTAGTAATAATAATAAGCGGATATCTCGGAAATGAGGCGGTGTATGGGGAACGGAGAGTCTTAATACTAGGTTTACTCTGGCATACAGCGTGATGCTAAAAAAGAAAGTATGGGCAGAGATGTATAATATATAATAAGTGAGCGAAATCTCCAATCACCGATTTTTACTAAATTGCAGCATTATAATTTAAATTCCACTGTGTCCAGAAATCTTAGAACAATATATATTTCTGTCTAAAACAGATATAGTTAAATATTATTATTTTATTAATCTATACTCTACTAAAACATATAAGTAGTGTTTGTCTGTTTTTTTAACGAACTAGTTGGAAACTAGTATTAAGACACTCAATTCCCATTAAGACTCTTTCATTCCCCATTTTCTGTCGGACAATGAGTGGCGGAACTCAACGCCGTGCTTTATTTCAGTTTGCTCCTGCGCCACGACTGGCCTCGTTAAATAAATGTCGGCTAAGCGTCCTAAATACACAATGTAACCGAGAGTAAACTGGCTGGTTGTTTCAACTAGAACGACGAAGGCTTGAAGCGTGGTACGCACTAGCCTAACCCACCAATATCGGCTTACCCGCGACCCCCAGCTCTCGCTCTTGACGAGAGAAGCCGCAATGAACTTACGTCTGATTGCAATCAATGCCAACTTGCTTCCTATTTATGCAATGTTGATTAAATGGCTCACGCCGGTTCTACGTAATACCTGTACGCCTTTTTGCGTGATTATTTACATGGAAATGTATGTAGATACGTGGAGGGAGATCTTTAAAAGGTATTTTTTTCTTTGTATATATATTTATTTATGGTTTGCTTTAGAAAAAGTCTTGTAAATATAATTTGAAATTGATTTTAATTGAACAGCTCTACAATTATATTTCTATATAATAATACTAGTCTTGATGTAGAGGTAGAAGCTTGTGACTATAAGTGCCACAGGTAGTGAGTTCGATTCCCACTCGAGGAAGTGAAATATTAATTTACGATTATATTTCCATTTCTTCGCTCTGGTGTCTTTTATAATAATATATAATAGTGAATAAAATGATATATAAAAATATAATTTTATTCACAAGATCACATTGAAAAAGCGTTGTAACAACTTTCTCTAATGAACCCTCGGCCCGTCAGACATTTGATAACCAAATTTTTGAGCATGACACCGTAGAAATGTAAATATTTCCCTTTTTTCCCTACCCTTATTCCTTTTTGGCATAACGCTTTAGAAACTGAGTCGGTGTTATTTTAAAATGGTATTAGAAAATGTACTTTAGATTTTCCACTTTGTAAATTCTATTGGACTTTGTCGTCAAAGGCAACGTTCAGGCCTATCTGTGCTCAAGGGTATGTTTGCAGGTTAATCTGGTTGCCTGTCCTTCCTTTGCGAGTGCGTAGAGATGATTATTCTATGAAATTACCTATCGAGTCTGTACGTAGTTTAAGCATTTCAGCTTCACGCTATAGGCAGAGGGAACTTAGTGTTAAGACACTCTGTTGCCCACTTTCTGCCGAATTCTGGAGGCTCTGCGTGTTGAGCGGCAGAACTCAACGCCGCGCTTTGCCTCGACACCAGAGCGAAGAAATGGACATATAAACGTAAATAAATATTTCACTCCCTCTAGTGGGAATCGAACCCACGACCGTCGCGTTACAGTCACACCCCTGCCTGCCAGCATGCCCCAAGCATTTGGTAGATTTAAATGTTAATTGAATTGTATTTTTTTAAAACATCAATTATTCTTCAGTACTCCTTGTGTTTCTTTAATAAGAGTTTATCCGACTGGTGAAACGAAAACAATTCAGATATTTAAAATCAAATTAAAATAAATGGGTTGGAAACGGAGAGTCGGAGAGAACACTACGTTCCCTCTTCCTACCCTGCTGTGTACGGGATACATCGTGAAAACGATTTATCTAGATATTACAATATATATAACAAACACATATTTAAGCATATTATTTTCTTCAAATTTTTCCCACTTACAGGTATTAAGTAAAGGGGTAGCGGCGTAGCGGCACAAGCGTGTGACTGTACACGAGACAGGTTCCCACTCGAATCCACACTTTAGCATTTCCATTTCATCGATCTGTTGTTGAAGCAAAGTAGTTATCAACAAGATTTTCAAAGCACTGGGCCAATTTAACAGATGCTCAGCAATATTACATTTAGCATTCCAAAGCATTAGTGCCCCAACGGTTCCATGTACTGCGTTTACCATTCAAGGGGGGCACAATGGTAGCGATTGTAGGCAGAAATTTGGAAATTAGATTTTCATTTGCAGTGGCGGCTCACGGGAATATTGAATGTATTTTATGATACAGTCTGGTACTATAACTATATAAATATTATATAACAGGTTAGAGTTTGTATTAAAATTTGCAATGTGAATAACTGTATGAATAAATTTACGTATGTATATATTTATATAATATACAAGCGACTCGATCGCGGCTTTGTCCGCGAAATCACGAAAGTATTGGTGTTTTTATATCTGTAGTGTACTTATAAAGACTATAAATATGGAAATTTTAGTACTTTGGGTTACATTATTGTAACTTCCGTAAGAATTTTAAATAAAACCGCCTCCTACTTTCCAGAAGAAAGAATTAAGTAGAATGTGAAAGCATTGCGTGTTGAGAGGCGGAACTGAACGCCGCATTAGTGACCATTTAACACAGTGGGGACGCACCGGTGCGCGTCGTCTTGGAGGAAGTGCGTTCTCGTGAGATACACGTTGTAGTCCTCAAAAGAGCAGGCAGGAGTCGCTGTGGGCAAGTCTTCCATCTTGGAGTCCAAATACAGATAGATAGAAAAGACAATAATGTGGATGACAAATTGAAATAAAATTAAAATTAAAACAAATGGTGCTTAAAATATATTTTAACAACACAACCTACAATCCCCTAATTGTTTTTATACCCAATAGTGTATTTGGTTTAAATACACTAAATTATTACAGTTCTCTTAGAAATTATTTATTGCTACAACCATGGTGGCTTAAAGCTATAATCTTTATATAATAAAATAAAAATAATATAATTATTATTTTAGTATTTTACTTCGTAGTTTGTATACAACATGTGGACATGTTGTGGACCACTTCAACTCATCTCTACCAGGCTTGCTTTGACTTTGAGCTCCAGCTGAAGCTCTGAATTCAATGCGACGAGCTTTCACATATATGTTTTGCATGGTACTTGATTTATAGGCGTAATTTTAATATTTTAGTTTTCTAAATTAAGAACCTATATACTTATATTTTTTTTCTTTTAAATTTTAACTATGAACTCATAACCTCACTGTACACAATTTATATGATCATAAAAGCTCTAATCAATATTTAATTAAATTGAAACGACAAGCTTTTATGATGATAAACATTGTTCTGTTGTTGTTCCCTCCGCCTACTGCGCTTCGTGCGGGATAAAGCGTGAAGCTGTATAAAACGTATCGTAGTCGATTACCCGATGCATATTTTTTTGCATATTTCCCGACATACATAATTATGTATGTATGTCTAATATCAGGCTCCACGGACGCCATTTTCGCCCTCAGAACTTTGATGGAGGCACACAGGGAAAAAAGGAGACCTCTGCACGTGGCCTTTTTAGATCTGCAGAAGGCCTTTGACTGTGTGCCTCGTCAGTGTATCTGGTGGGCATTGCGATCCAAAGGGATCCCTGAGGCCTATATTGAGATTATCAGAGACATGTACCACGATTCCGCTTCTATGGTTAGGACTGCTGTTGGCGACACTAGACCCTTCCCGATTACAGTGGGGGTTCACCAGGGCTCGGCTCTTAGTCCGTTCTTGTTCAATGTAGTGCTCGATACTGTCTCGGCTCACATCCAGGACCAGCCTCCATGGCTGATGATGTATGCCGACGACATAGCACTCATTGCCGAGAACCGACTGACGCTGGAGCGTAAAGTGAACCTCTGGAAGGGTACGCTTGAGAACGGCGGCCTTAAACTAAATGTGTCGAAGACAGAGTACATGGCCTGCGGGAACCGGGACTCGAGCACCATCCTTATAGGTCCTGAACCAGCCGTTAAGTCGGAGAAGTTCAGGTACCTTGGATCCGTTATGCACGAGTCTGGAGGCATCGACCACGATGTCCATGGCCGGATAAGCGCTGCCTGGGCCAAATGGCGGGAGGTCACTGGTGTGGTCTGCGACCGCAGAATACCGCCCAAGCTCAAGGGGCTGATATACAAGAGCATCGTCCGACCGGTTCTTTTATACGGCAGCGAATGTTGGCCAGCACTATCTCGGCACACTCAGGAGCTTCACGTCACGGAAATGAAGATGCTGAGGTGGATGTGCGGCGTAACGCGGTCTGACCGCATACGCAACACATTCATTCGAGGTAGTCTTGGGGTCCGTGACGTAGCGGATAAGCTCCAAGAGCGTCGCTTGAGATGGTTTGGCCACGTTACGCGCCGGCCTAAGAACTATGTCGGACGCAAGTGCCTTGCTATACTAGTTCCTGGGGCGCGACCTCCTGGACGCCCAAGGAAGCGCTGGTTGGATGTCGTGATGCAGGACATGAGAGCCAACGGTCTAACCACCGAGGACGTAAAAGATCGTGCAAAGTGGAGTAGGTTAAGTAGGAAGGCAGACTCTGGCAATAGCCGGGATTAATGCCAGGAAGAAGAAGCAGAAGAAGGATGTCTAATATCAGATGAAGTTCCAACAAAGCTCCGGTAAAGCTGTAGTGTAACTGAGAGAGTAATTATAACTTGTCGTTTAACAAGTTATAATTACTCTCTCAGTTACAATATTTCGCCTTTTATTAGAGTTGCTCGCGAGCTTTAGTGCTTTTGATATAATATGTACATCGTACATTATATGTGGGGAAAGTTGTTCTGTTCAACATGTTACCTGTTTAATTTTTCTTATTAATAATTAAATTTCCTTTATGTGAATAGTTAATTGTTATCAGGTTTTTGAGTTGGATCTGGTTTCGATTCCGAATCTGGGGAATAAATAATATTCTCGTACTGCTATCGATACAAAGCGTGAGGAAAGAAGGAAGATTCCCTCCCCACCCCCTTATACGCGGGATACAGCGTGAAAAAAACACTGTCTGATCAGAACAAAGGTGAAAAAAGTCTGTAAAGTAGACATTTTGCTTAATTATTCCATAAAGATATGGGGATACTTAGGGGATAAATAAATATGTTAAATAGTTAATAGATATATTAAAATTAATTAAATTAAATTAAACCAAGCTAGGCTATATTAGCGAAGGGGGTGACATACAATCCCCACTTGGGGTGATTATTAAATTTAATTAATTTATTTATGTTCAATAAAATCATTTTGAAAGCAAAATCGAGACGTGATATTTTTATATAATATAGAAGATAGATGATGAATTAAACAATGAGTTATATTCGTGTTGCCACCATCCAGGTGTTCTTTGTAATGTAAAGCAGACGATAAATTTAAGCCTCAATTAGTCTAGAATTGAAAATTCCTTTGAGAGCTTACAGGGAGCCACCGCGGCCGTGGGAAGGTAACGTGAAAATGGGAAACGTGTCAAGTACAATTAATTCCACAATTTACTTTTTACTTTTATGCTGAGTGACACTTTGGGGAATATAAAACTTAATACGAACAGACTATAGAGGCATATAAAATATAGCTTGCTTGCTAAAGCATAGCTCGGTTTAGTTCTTGTATAGAGTTCTTCTTCTTTAGTTATTGATCGAGGTGGCCATGGTGGAGCAGTGGGACAACGTCGGAGCCATCTAGCGTTGTCGGTTCAATTCCAATTCGGGAATTTTTTTTCGCGGAATTGAAATTATATTTAAATAATTTTAATCTGTTTGCTCCGATACGGAAAGAATGGCTGACTTTCGCTTCTGAACATGCAATATATAAAAATTGAGGACAAAGTAGGGAACGGAGTGTTTTAACACTAGTGTGGGGATCATTATAAATTGGCTTAGATAAGATAATTTCCAGGAGTTATTAGCATTTCAAGTAATTTACCGATGATATAAAACAAAAAAGCTTTCTAAGTTTCCAACTTGATTACATGGAAAGAAGCTTAATTTCTTGTTTTCGGTGTATCCCTGGCCAATTGAGTTATAAAAGCATAATTTTTCCCTGCTTACTTTACTAGACCTAATTTAATTTCTTTTTATTTTCGAGAGAAAATTTGTAACTTTATATATGGTTGTCAGATTCCTCGATGTCGTGTTTTTGTAATTAAAAGAAAAGACGAAAATGTTAGGAAAATATAAACAAATTTTGAATGGAAGAGAATATATATCATTTTTTCTTTTTTTTCTACTCCTGCATGTGAAGGAGCCTAATGTTAAGACATTCTGTTCCCCACTTTCCATAGAATTCGGGAGACATTGATTATTGAGTGGCGAAACTTAACACCTCGCTTTGCTTTGACGCCAGAGCGAAACGAAAACCGAAAATATTAAATATGTAATTTCCTCGAATGCGGATAGAACCCACGACCTGTCACAGTTAAAGTCACATGGTCGTCCTGCCACGACAGGCTTCTGGGAAAAATATATAATAAACATATTGTTCGTTAAGAACCTTCCTACAGATAGTAAAAGAAATGAAAAGATGTACATAGATAGATGTCCGTTGATGAAGAAAGGATAAATCTGTTCAGTTCTTCATCACCGTGACGAAAATAAAACCTTACGTTCAATGAAACAGAAATCTGACAATACTTGCTCCGACGGGGTCTCTTAGTAAACATTTGTCCATTGCCTATAAAATAGTCAGCTAAATTATATATAATATATAATCTTATTTTTGAAATTAATAAAGTATTTTTTTATTTTTTTAGCTCGCTTTGACTCACATATGGAATAGAAGGCAGATAGAAGATGATAAGATTCTTCTTTCTGCGCTCTCAATTTGAATTACATACAGAATTCATCATAAACGACGTATAAAAGCTCATATTTTTGTAGGCTTTGATTTATAAGCTTGGTTTTTCTATCTTCCAGTAGACCGTAGTCTTAAATGTTTTTTATAATAATTTCAGCTTGATCCCGCGCGATCCCGTGTAAGGGTTCCCTTTTTTAGATTCGGTACCCTAAAATAGAATAAAAATATAAGCATTTTCTTCCATACATCCTAACACAATGTTGAAACCTATTTCATCCAAAACGAGAATAGAAATCGAGTGAAGTTTCTTTATTTCCACGTCCTAATAAACTTCGAGGCGTCCTTATATATTTTCCAATATTTGCAAAATGGGTTTTTAATTAAATCAGAATTCCCTATTCCCCAATAGGGACCGTTATCGTATTCTCTCAAAACAAAATACACAAGGCTTTGTTATAGCATATCTGACAAAAAAGCAAGAAAGGTGAGTTAATATATAACCATCACAATATTGATGCAAACAGTCAATTTCACGAGCAAGCAATTAATTACAAATATTGAAAACATTTTATCAAAGCCTAAAATTGAGCTGGGTTACTGATTGATATTTCTGACAAGTATGTGTCTACAGATTATAACAATATATTTTATATGGATATACATTTGATAATTAATTATTTTAATGAATGCCAGTACTTTTATGTAAAAAAACACAATTAATATTGCTTTTGACTTAGGATCTAACTTTAAAAGCAACGGTTATGGGTCCGATTCCAACCATTTCAGTGCCTACCCTGTAAGCCCTAATCACTGATAATAATATGAAGCTGATAACAAAGTTATTCTGAGCTAGAAACCAAAACACTGTCACTATTGTCATTTCCTTAAATACATTGGATGAGGCACTCTTACTTGTAATCAAAACTTAAAATTAAGTAGTCTGAAAATATGTGACTTCCTTAACAAACGACGTTTAAACGTTAAATAATTTCTTTGAGAGCATGACAATAACCTATTAATATTAGCTTCACGGTATATCCCACATACAGTAGAGGTAGGCATAGGGAACCTAGAGTGAAAGCATGCGTTCCATATTTTCTGGCAAATTCTGAAGGCCAATGCCTTGTGTGTTGAGGGACTAGGTAAACGCCACGCTTTGCCTCGAACCCAGACGTTTACAGCACACGCTTCTCAAGCGTTTATTTACTATAGTAAATACACGCTTCAAGTATTTACTATATTTCTTGAATGATACCTAAAAATACAGCTAATGTTATACTAGGATCCTAAGCCAACAGCAATCCGTAACGGGTAAGTAGTTGGCAATACGCGAACACAGCTGAGTCTGCTCGAGTGCTTGTGGATAGCCGCGGTGCCTGCAATAAGTAATTGCGTAATAATTAAATTGTATTTGAAGTATTTATTTATTTTTAAGAATATCTTATTAGCCATATTTATTGCTTCATGCTGTATACCGCACACAAGAGGTTAGGCAGAGGAAGCGTGGTGTTAACGCAATAGTTTATGGGTTCAATTGCCACTCGAGAAAATGAAATATTTACTATTTTCATTTTCTTCGCGCTGGTGTCGAGGCAAAGCGAGGTGTTATATTCCGCCACTCAACACGCAGTGGCTCCAAAATTCGGCGGAAAGTGGGGAGCGGAGGGTTTTAACACTAGGCCTCCACTGTCTACCCTGGTATATGCGAGATACAGCGTGAAGCTGAGAGAGAAATTTATAAAAAATATTACAATTGTATTTGTTACAAATACAATCGTAAAGTTAATAAAAAGTATTTGCTACAGACGGTTGTAGGTTCGATTCCGAATTGGGGGAATAGAATATTGTATATTTTCATTTCTCTTCATTTCTTTGCTTCGGTCACAGGACAAAGCGCGGCGGTTTATATACAACAAAATGATTTCACATAAATGTACTGCGTGTGGCGCACGAGTGGGGTGTAAGCGCGGCGTTGTCATATTTCCAATACACCGTCAGTCATGCATAGTATTTAAAATACGAGAACTCAAATATTGTCACCACTGCTTCGTTTATACGACTGGTTCATATTAAAAAAGGGAATTATATCTATCAAAGGACAAGTTTTATTAGCAGTAAACAATTTTATAGTCGAGAGGGGTCCACTTGGAGCAAACAACATTTTACGAGAGAGCCACAAGTTAGACCGCTCGCTCTCTGGAATAGTGAATTGCAATTTTATAATAAAAAATCCTCTTTAGCGTGCATTTATTACACTGCCGACGGATCTACATAATATTCGGAAGATACGAAATGTTGTAATTCCATATTTTTATCTCCTCCAAGTTTAATCCTCTTTGTTTGCTACCGAAAGTCGGCTTCGTTTAATGTGAGGATATTGGCTTTAGACTTTAACTTATTATCTAATTATTATTTCAGAGCTTTTCTCTAAAAACACAATATAACTAAGTACTGACATTAAACAAGTATATGCTCAAAAATGCTATTTTCATAAAATTATTGTTAGCAACTAACCAGAGACTTCGTTTTGAAAGAATATTGGTAAAATTTTCGGTTGTATTCTGAAATCTTATTAAAACTCCGCAAATCTATTTTTACTATTACCCATTAACAATACACACATTTTGGATTTAAATGACAAATAGATTTTTTAGTACTTCTGCTCAGATGCACAACTCTTGAATTACAAGTAATTATGGACTCATTTGAACATTAGCCAATAGAATATCTCCAACAGTCGAACGAGTTTTTAGGTTAACTGACAGTCGCCGGCAGATTGGCAATTAAGCCCAACATACCCGGTATAGAAAATAGTGGAAGTATATTAATTGAACATTTTATTGAAAGAGACTGAAGAGACAAAAGAATTATGAAATTTTCATACATTCCAAATTTTTGATTGTGTAATTTATATAGATTTGTGTGCTTATGTGGTGTGTTCTATTACCCCCAGTTCCCTTAAAAGAAGTTTTTTTTTATTCGTTAACGTAAAAAGTATAGGCCGTCAACATTCTTTCTTCTCACGCTCATTCTATAACGTATGCAATGAAAAATATTGCATTACTGAAATTAATTCAAATACTATTTTATTATATTATATAAACATTTAATGTTAGAAAGTACATAGAAAGTATGGCAAGTATTAAAGCTCTAGCTAAATCCCTTCATTTTCAATACAATTGTTCGAATTTACTGCGGCTTTCTATCAATATAGAAGGATACTAAATGTCTGTAACAGATTGGTTAAATAGCTATTGCTTATACAGGGTGGTTTGCAACTGTCCATAAGTTCATTGTGGCCGCATTTCACGTGACATATTATTACGTAACCAATAAACTATTTGGAACTATTCAACCACATCCAAAGAGAGTACAGTGATATTATAACGTTACAAGTCGAAAAGGTGACACAAATATTTAAACTAACAGGTATCGAATCTGCGACTATTGAGTGGTATAAGTTCTACTTTACAACATAAATCAAAAATATAATCAAGGGACAGGTGTGGCGCAGGAGCACAAAGTGTGACTGGTCGTGGGTTCGGTCCCCACTCGAGATATTTACTTAAATTTATATGTCGCTCTGGTGTCGGGGAAAAGAGCGGCGTTTAGTTCTGCCACTTAACACGCAATGCTTCCAGAATTCGGCAGAAAGTGGGGAACGGAGTGTTTTAACACTAAGTTACCTCTGCCTATCCTGTTGTGTACGGGATACAGCGGTAAGCTGATTTTCAATTTATAAAAATACAAATTAATAGCAAAACGAAAATTTCCCAGTTGGCAATTTAAGCATTTCAATTTTGTTTTGTAACATCGAACAACACGATGGTCGCTCCTAGGATAATAGATTGAATGAAGCCTTTGCATTGCAAATATGAAAAGCAGTAAGATATTTTAACTATTGCAAACTTTCGCGACAGAGAAATTTACTACGGCCGGAGGTAGAATAATATTATTAACTCAGTATCTCTATGATTCTTGGAAATGAACTCCGGTTGCGTCTGTATTTACATTTATAATGTTAAGGTAAGGTCATATTANATTAATTCTAATACTATTTTATTATATTATATAACCATTTAATGTTATATACAAAGTACATAGAAAGTATGGCAAGTATTAAAGCTCTAGCTAAATCCCTTCATTTTCAATACAATTGTTCGAATTTACTGCGGCATTTCTATCAATATAGAAGGATACTAAATGTCTGTAACAGATTGGTTAAATAGCTATTGCTTATACAGGATGGTTTGCAACTGTCCATAAGTTCATTGCGGCCGCATTTCACGTGACATATTATTACGTAACCAATAAACTATTTGGAACTATTCAACCACATCCAAAGAGAGTACAGTGATATTATAACGTTACAAGTCGAAAAGGTGACACAAATATTGAACCTAACAGGTATTGAATCTGCAACTATTGAGTGACATAAGTTCTACTTTACAACATAAATCAAAAATATAATCAAGGGCCAGGTGTGGCGCAGGAGCACAAAGTGTGACTGATTGTGGGTTCGATCCCCAGATATCGAGATATTTACTTAAATTTATATGTCGTTCTGGTGTCGGGGAAAAGAGCGGCGTTTTGTTCTGTCACTTAACACGCAATGCTTCCAGAATTCGGCAGAAAGTGGGAAACGGAGTGTTTTAACACTAAGTTACCTCTGCCTATCCTGCTGTGTACGGGATACAGCGGTAAGCTGATTTTCAATTTATAAAAATACAAATTAATAGCAAAACGAAAATTTTGGTCACGATGGTCGCTCCTAGGAAAATAGATTGAATGAAGCCTTTGCATTGCAAATATGAAAAGCAGTAAGATATTTTAACTATTGCAAACTTTCGCGATAGAGAAATTTACTACGGCCGGAGGTAGAATAATATTATTAACTCAGTATCTCTATGATTCTTGGAAATGAACTCCGGTTGCGTCTGTATTTACATTTATAATGTTAAGGTAAGGTCATATTATATAAGCGCTGAAAGATACATTATTTTTTAAATGAATGTATCGGTTATAATGTTTGGAGAGAAATATCTTAAGGCAATAGTGAACAGTGTTTTTTCTCTATTTTATTATTCCAATCCTGAATTTTACTGGAGATAAATAAGATGAAAACAAACTTATAATCCTATTAATATTATGAATGTGAAAGTTTCATACAAAAACTACTTAACAGATTTACTTGAACCATTCTAGTTACATAGAGATTAAATCAGAATAACACATATATATGCTTCATTAAATTTATAAGTTTAAGCGGGAGAAGGCGCGCGTTGGCCACTAGCTAAGTCATTTCACAGACTATATTAACACCAAGCTATGAACTCAACATGTTGGGTATTTTCTTGAAATGATTATTTCACATATGTTTTATATAAACTCTTGAGAAAGTCAATCTATCTACTATAAATAAATGTAATGTAGTACATATCGATTACTGAAATATCCATCACCACGTCGTTAAAACAAAATATCAACTTTTATAAACTGTGAATTCATCCATTTCTATCCGGTATATCATTTTTTGCGTGATTGCCGAACAAAAGAACAGACATACAGACAAGAATTCTTCTAAGTGGTTTCTTAGTTTCTACAGTCGATATGTTAATCGATCTAATACTTATTTTTGTAAATTTTTCATTTACAGAATCGATTTTTCTGTTCCTTTGGAGACAGAGTTATAACATTAAAACTTTTCTCACTCCACGCAATATAATGGTAGGGGCAATGTGGTAACAACTATTTCTCCACTAACCGTAACGAATCGCCTCGATTACACCAATCACGAGCCAGGAACGCCACAAACTAAGGTAATTCAAGTTACTGGGCCTGGTGAAACGACACAAGCCCATACGGAATAGCCGAAGAACCCTTATATCTTAATATGGGCTTACATTATGTTTATGTTTTTACTAGCTTTCACCTGCGGCTTGGTCTCAACTTACCAAAATTTAAGATTTATTTCACATTAGAAGTCATTAAGTGCGCTGAAAAGATAAAATATTAGAAGACAAAGTGATTCAGTGCATTGTATAAATAATGGTGTAGTTGAAAAGGGCGAAGTCCTGGACGCATTGCTAGTATACAAATAAAATAATAGCTTACACTCGTATATATACAATACTAGCGGACGCGCGCAGCTTCGCTTGCTTATTTAGGGGTGAATTCTAATTAAAACCACGAAACCTGTGTTCAATCAAAGATTTTTAAGATTCTAAAGTTCAAATTTTATAATAATCGGTGGCGTTTTAAAGATTTTTCCATACAAACTTTCAATCCCTTATTTGCACCCTTAGGGGGTGAATTCTAGAAAACCAGGAAACACATATTCAATTAAATATTTTTAAGATTCTAAATCTCAAATTTTATAATAATCGATGGCGTTTTAAAGATTTTAATTCAACCCCTTATTTGCACTCTTATGGGGGGAATTCTAGTAAACGAAAACGTGTTCAATTAAATAGTTTCAAAAATCTAAATTTCAAATTTAATAAATATCTGTACTGATTTAATTTTTTTCCATACAAACTTTCAACCCCTATTTCACCCCTTTAGGTTTAAAATTTTTCAAAATCCCTTCTTAGTGGATGTCCGGATTATGAAAGTAAACATCTAATGTGTCTAAATTTCACGTTTCTACCATCAGCAATTACGGCTGTGCGTATGTATATAATTATATTACGAGTGCTGAAATATATATATTTATATTTTTTTACCATCACGAATCCTAGAGGCATTGGGTAATGGGTGGTGGAACTCAACGCCGCGTAAATTAGACAGCTTCTTATTTATGACAAAAATATTATGGCCTATTTGCTGTACACTACTTCCTTTGAAAAGTGCAACGTTGAGTTCTAAAAGAACAACCAGCAGTATTGGTAGAGATGGCACTACTTGATATCTTCATATTAATGTCAAGATGTCAGCTGCAGTCAGCGAGTCTTTCTTCGTTCATTGAGATGACGATTTTGGATGGAAGCCAACACCTATAGTAGACGATTTTTTCATGGCAACATTTCTTGTTCCTTTTGTTTTTCACAATGTCTTAAAACGTATACCTACTATAGTTTGTTTTACAAAAATATCTAAGAAAAATTTGCGTTTATTTTTAATTTTTAATTTCTTTTATAATTATTTGCATGTTCTACAATAAAATTTAAGTTACAAAACGAGACCAGTCGTGGCACGGAAACATAAGACTGTGCAAACGCGACAGCTTGTGGGTTCTCACTCGGAGAAATGAAATATAGAATGGTTTTATTTCTTCACTCTGGTGTGGGAGACTCCAGAATTTGGCGGCAAATGGGAAAGTAGTGTCTTAACACTTGGCTCACTGTGCCTATCCTGCTACATGTGAAATACGACATGGAGCTGAAAAAAAAACACAATATTAACTAACTTAAAATAAAATTTCAATGTATAAGTTGATAAAATTCAAGAATTTATTGAAACAATGTTTTAAATTTACACTAAATTGCATCGAACTCGCTGAAATATGTAAGGGTCGTTGAGAGAGAGAGAGCTTCCTGAAATTGTTTAAATGGAACATTGTGAACATGACAACTAGCAAGAGGTGTTTTTTTATTTGCAAAATATTATTTTCCGACACTAGTCCACCATGTTACTTGTTTTAGTCAGTTTGCTTCACTCCATTCATAAGGTACCTTCCGAGATTTTTAATCTTCCCAATTTACTTCGTGTGAATTAAAAGATTTTTACATTACATTGACATATTGAACAAAATATATAAATTACAAAAAATACATTTCTTTCATTTCTGTCGCGTTAATGATGTACTTTTAAAAATTAATCTCGCCTCACAATAGGTACTAGGTGGTAGACGCTGAGCTTTTGTATTTAGGTAAAGTGGGGTCAGGGTCTATTATTACTGAAACATTTCTGATACCACGGTGAAGGCAGCCTTCAATGTTTCAGCACTACAATAACACGCTGAAATAAAGTGAAAAAGGTATGAAAATACTGGATTGTTTCACACATAATATTTTTTGATGTAATTTATTTTTTTATTTAATTTAGATCTCTAGAAAGTTTTCAGGGTGATATTTGTTAGAAAATAAAACTTTATACCCAATATGATATTACAGTATGGGGGGTTGTACTGCTGTACTGTACTGTATTGTATGCACTTTATATTTATAACATTCAACTGATAATTAATGCTTCA
>JAAIXI010000022.1:4528-18622 GCA_013403645.1 Heliconius nattereri
GAAAAAGAAAGTGAAAATTCGCCAAATTTAAAATTTTTTCGAGGCCTACAATAAATATTCAATTTTAGCTAGTGATAGTAATTGTTTTGTTCAAATATATTCTTTATGTTATAATAAGCAATGTTCGTTTTTGGTTGACACGGGAGCTTCCATATCGGCATGGAAATACGATCGCGTCGTCGAACAAAATATTCCTATCCATATAGAGAATGTAAACATTAATGGTCTAGGTGGAAAAGTACAAGCAATAGGATATGCTTACATTAAACTTAAACTAGGTGATCAAATTGTGAAACATAAATTCTATGTTTTTAAAACTTTGCCAATTAAATCAAATGCAATTATTGGTCGTGATTTTTTACAAAGATTTAAAGCACAGATAGATTTCAATAAGAGTACTTTACAATTATATACAAGTTTAAACACCGAGATTTGCTTACGGTTATCCAGTAATTATTACAATAATATTTTAAAAATACCTGCACGTTGTGAATCGATTCATTATATGAAAACTGATATTCGTGAAGACAGTATTGTTTGTTCGGAAGAATTACAAGATGGAATATTTATAGCTAATACTATAGTTTCTCCCGTAAATGGAGAAATACCTGTTAAAATTCTAAACGTTACTGAAAATAATTTACTTTTAGAAAATTTTAAACCAAAATTTCAAAAATTGAATGAATATAGTGTTTGTTCATTTGAAAAGCATAAAAATAATGCAAATAGAGTAAAAAAGTTATTGCCTTTATTACACCTTAGTCATCTAAATGATGAAGAACAAATATGTGTTGAAAATATATGCGCTAAATATGCGGATGTTTTTTATCTCCCTGGAGACAAATTCAATACCACGGATATTTATACGCATTCTATTACCTTAAAACCTAATACCAACCCTATTTTTTCCAAACAATATAAATTGCCTTATACACAAAAACCAGAAATACAGCAGCAAATAGATAAAATGTTAAATGATAAAATAATAGAACCAAGTAAAAGTGATTGGTCTAGTCCAGTTTTACTTGTACCAAAAAAAAGTGATAAATCTGGAGAAAAAAAGATGAGATTGGTAATTGACTATCGTAAACTCAATAATTGTATCGAAGATGATAAATATCCTTTGCCAGATATAACAGAAATATTGGATTCTTTATCGGATAGTGTATATTTTACTCATTTAGATTTACATCAAGGATACTATAATGTAAATTTAGATAAAAATAGTAGAAAACTTACAGCTTTTTGTTCAGGTCAATATCAAATGACACGTATGCCAATGGGATTAAAAACAAGTCCAAATTCATTTTCCCGTATGATGAATATGGCAATGTCTGGTTTAAATAATGAAAAATGTCTTGTATATTTGGATGATTTAATTGTTTTTGGAAGAAACTTAGAGACTCATAATAACAACCTAATAAGTGTTTTCGAGAGATTAAGAAATATAAAATTGAAATTAAACCCTGTGAAATGTGATTTCTTGAAAAAAGAAATAGTTTATTTAGGTCATGTAATATGTAGTGAAGGTATTTTGCCTGATCCTGAAAAGATTAATGTAGTAAAAAATTTTCCACGTCCAAAAAATATCGATGAAGTAAAGAGATTTGTAGCTTTTACCAATTACTATCGAAAGTTTATAAAAAATTTTGCAGATATTGCACATCCTTTAAATTTATTGTGTAGGAAAAATGTGACTTTCAATTGGAATGAAAATTGTCAGAAAGCATTTGAAACTCTTAAAGAACACATAATATCACCTCAAGTATTACAATATCCGGATTTTTCAGATAAAAATCAGTTCATAGTCCAAACTGATGCGTCGAATAGTGCTATAGGAGCAATTTTGTCGAATAATAACGGAAGACCAATAGCTTTTGCCAGTAGAACGTTAAATAAAGCGGAATGTAACTATCCCATTATTGAAAAAGAACTATTAGCTATAGTATGGGCTGTTAAACATTTTCGTCCATATTTATACGGACGTCGTTTTATAATTCGAACTGATCACAAGCCTTTAGTGTTTCTCTTTAATATGAAAGATCCATCTAGCAGACTTATGAAATTTAGGATTGCGTTAGAAGAGTATAATTTTATTGTGGAGTATGTTAGAGGTTCGAACAATGTAGCTGCAGATGCTTTGTCTCGAATATGTCTTTCATCGGAAGAATTGAAAGAGATGCATGAAAGAACAATTAATGTTATGACAAGAGCGCAATCGCGAAAAAATGATAATACTGACTCTACGGATAATATGGTTCCCACAGACTCGAGGTCTGATCAACCTAAAGTTGTGAGTACGCATATGAAACCGATAGGTTCAGCTGAATTACGTTTTATAGAAGGAAAAATGTTAAAAGAATTAAAACGATTAAGACTAATATGTGAGGAAAGTAAATCTTTGTGCTATGAAAGTAGTAAAAGAATAATTCATATTAAAAATCTAAACTCTGAATCGCAAATATCACCACGTGAATTTGTGACAGAACTAGATTCATTTTGTAAAAGAATAAATGTTAACAATATATGTGTAATTAAAAATGATGAAAACAAAGTTTTTATAAGAAAACTAATACAAGAAGTAACGAGTAATAAAAGTAGATCCGGACCCATAATAAGCATATTAAATAACGTAGAACAAATAAACGATAAATATGAAAAGCGCGTTATATTGAATGATTTCCATCTCTTACCTAGCAGTGGCCATGCAGGTATGAGACGGATGATTAATAATATTAAAAAATATTATTATTGGCCAGGTATAGATAACGATGTAAGAGAGTATGTTAAGCATTGTGAAAAATGTCAACGTCAAAAACATTCGTTACCTATAAAAGAACCCATGGTCATTACGACAACAGCAAATTCTGCTTTTGAAAAAATATATCTAGACATTGTTGGTCCTTTAGATAGGGATAATGAAAATAATTCATACATATTAACATTACAATGTGAATTAAGTAAATATGTTGAAGCCTATCCCTTAGTTTCTAAAAAAGCTGTAGAGGTAGCTAGAGTTTTTGTTAATAATTTTATACTTAGATACGGAGTGCCAAAGGAAATTGCTACGGACCGAGGTAAGGAGTTTATTTCTGCAACATTTCGTGAAGTATGTAGTTTATTGCAAATAAAACAATTAAATTCTACTGCTTATCATCACGAGTCAATAGGTGCTCTAGAGGTAACACACAAGCATTTAAATTCATTTCTTCGAATACAAACTGAAAACCATCCTGAAACATGGAGTGATTGGTTACCATTTTGGTCATTCTCGTATAATACAACAGTTCATTCAGAAACAAAATTTTCTCCATTTGAGTTAGTGTTTGGAAAAAGATGTTCACTGCCTAATAATTTACAAAAAAATGTAGATCCACTTTACAATTACGAAAATTATCCTTGTGAACTCAAATATCGATTACAGACAGCACATAAGGAGGCAAAAGATAATTTAATTCAAAGTAAAGTAAATAGAAAATTAAGATATGATAAACGGATAAACCCAATAAGTTATAAAATGGATGATTTAATATTAATTAAGAATGAAGTAGGAAATAAATTAGATACATTGTATACTGGTCCATTTAAAGTAATAAGAGACTTACCGCCAAATGTAGAAGTTTTAAAAAATGGAAAAGTTGATGTAGTTCATAAAAATAGGACTAAATTGTATCATAAGAATAATGCTACTTGATAACTTTATGTTGTAGTTAATAAGTATAGTATAATATAATTAGTATATAGTAAGTATAAAAAAAAATATATAAATGTATTTTTTTTTTATTAAAAGGGTGGAAGGTGTAGTGGTATATCTTAAGTAGGTATGTATAGTTATATTATCTATTGTAGCTAGGATATAAAAGTAATGTAGTTATAATAATAAATTAGTCTATATTCAGCAATCGAGTGTATCATTACATCCCAAACCGTACAATAATATCCCAATTCCTTAACCTAGTTAGCTAGTATAATAATATTAGGTAAATACACATGGGGTTTTAATATGAGAATCGTATAGAAGCCAATACATCAATATCCATTTTTTTTCTCAAAACAATATAGATCCAATATTTTTTTTGTTTTTACATAATTAATTTAGTTATAGTCCAATAACATTTTTCAAAATTACAGAAATTATTATGAAAACATGTTTTATTAAATTTTACAAATATAGATTTGATTGAAGGATTGCTTTATGTGCGGTTCATTAGTAAGCTGCAATTTGTTAAATATTTGATGTCATATTTTTCAATACTACACATCCATTTTAATTCTGGAGTAACATTAGTGAATATTTTAAGTTACTTTATATTATATGATTTGATAATATTCAGAATAAAGAAGTAATCGCTATGTTAAATTTTCTATGCTCTAGTGGGCAACGAGTATTATGGTGATGTTAATAAGAGGAGACTTAATATTCAACTCTTTTATTGTATATTTAATTTGGTTATTTATACGCTACAAGGCAATAGTGAAACATTATTTCACAATTGCATTTGTAGCGAATAAATTGAGGTTGCTGATATAGCATGTTTGTAAAGAATATAATAATACTAGTGCAATACCCCTACACTCTCTATATAGTTTCTAACAAACAAAAAAAAACAAATGGTAATAATTATATTTTAGAGTGAATTTTCTATTTAGTTTTAAAATAAATGTTCTTCTTAACAATTTCTCCACTTTTGAAGTAGTGATAAAGAGTTCCAACACACATTCTCTTTTATTTCAGTTTTATTATAATAATATTAGTGTGTCATAAACTGAGCCCCATGTTTGTCTCAAACTACTGTTGCACTTCTCTTTCTTTAATGTTATCGACACGCTATTATAATGATATAGTACATTTTTAAAAACTTTTCTATTCATGTCATTAAAGTGGTAACAAAGTGTTACCATATAAATGTAATAAAGCCACCCATCAATTGGTCATTATAGAGTTCATTATTGCTAAATAATGATCATCCGGCAAGGGCATGCAATGTGTTGAACGGAAGTCACATGTACCTGGAAATCTGTATAAATAATTAAAAGTTTATTGTTTAATATAAGTTTTTTATAACTTCCCGCATATAGCAAGGTAGTTATGCACTCACCCAGTATTAGGTTAAGCGAGACTATTCCGCTGGCTCAGCGAGACCACCGGAATATTCCATAAATGTCGCAATACATTATAACTTTTGTAATACAAATATTTGTAACTTTAAGAAATAATATTGTTGTGATCTCCAAATCGATCAGACGTATTAAATAGTTTTAATTTAAATAAGTATTTTATTTTTAAAAAAAGTAAATTCTCAATTAGAAAGTTTAACTAGGTAGACCACCACCACCTAATAATAATAATATAATACTTTATTGCACAAATAAGAGAGAAAAAAAAAACAATTCATTAGAAATACGATTAACAAGTGTGCAATGGTGGCCTTATTATTGAGACATTGCTTATTGGATGACGGAATTCAACGCCACGTTTTGTCTCGTTACCAAAATGATGAAATAAAATTAATTCAATCCCTGGAGTTAAAATCAGAGAGCGCCGACAAGAAAAACGAACATACTTGCTATTTCTTCAGTGAAACAACTAAAGCTTTGATCCAACGGTGCACTGAACTTATAAAAACTAAAAACAAATCACGTAAGATGAGAAAAAAGTTATCTAACCTTTACAAAAAAGCCAACAAGTCAATAAGAAACGATTACAAGCAGCACAGGCAGAGTACAATAGAAAATAGCATAGCACGCTATAGAAGCGCGAAAAGAGCCTACAAGCAACTAATTACTCATACGGACTGGATTAAGAGCTTTAAGAACGAATAAAAAGAAACAAGATCAAGAAAAGACATAATATCTTGCGCCACAAAATTTTACAGAACTATATTCTCATGAGCCACAGGACAACCACGCTCACAGAGTTATACTCAGATAACTTACAAACCATACATCGAAGAAACGACTATTATAACGGAACAAGACGTCTTAGATAACATTAAAAAGTTGAAACGAGAGAAAAGCCCAGGACCCGATGGCTTAAAGAATGATGTATTAATAATAGAAGGAGCCAAATTCCTCACCGGACCACTCACATGCATATTTAATTTTTTAAAACAGGCATGATACCAGAGCAATGGCTGAATTCAGACATCATACTGATATACAAAAAAGAGGACCCACTGGAAATCACCGCCCGATTAGCCTACTTTGAAGTGTGTACAAGTTATTTACATCTACAATTCTAAGCAAAATTAAGACGTTTTCTCTAAATTGAACTGGGCATCTGACGACATCCCTATCAGTAACGAACGCCTTACCCATTTGAGATCTACTGATGACATCGCAATCTTCGCTGAGAATCCCAGGAAACTAGAAAATATGATATCTCAACAAAACAAAGAGAGCAAACTAGTGGGACTGAGTATGAACCTCAGCAAAACAAAAATAATGGCTAATGGATCAAAAGCAAAATATCGCTAGAAGGGGTTGAACTGGAGTACGTAGAGCAGTATTTATACTTAGGAAAGCAAGTTTCATTTCCTAACACAAATAACGAAGACGAGGTCAAGAAAGAGTCAGAAGAATCACGTGCACCTGGAACAAGTATTGGGCCCATAAGGAAATACTAAAAGGCAACTATGAATTAAATATGAAAAAAATCATCAAGGACACTTGTATTCTCCCCTGCTGGACCTATGGCTCCCAGACGTGGACAGTAACAAGTAAAATAAAGAATAAGATAAAAACCTGCCAGCGAGCAATGGAAAGAAGCATGTTACACCTAAGAAAAACGCAGATTAACTGATATGTTGGCATTACTAAGTGAACGCAATTGTGCATCGTCAGTCTTGCAATGAACGTTAATTGGGAAGCACGTCTTTGATTTACTAGTGGCGACGAGGACAAACCGGTGTAACTTATTAAAAATGTCGGTCGGAAAATTCAGCGAATTTAATTTAAAAACCGGGGACTGGTTAGCATATACAGAAAGAATGGAAATGTATTTTGTGGCAAATAATATTAAGGAGGAATTAAAATTACCAACGCTTATCTCGTTAATGGGTGAGGCAGCCTATGAGCTGTTGTCGAGTTTAGCGTGTCCGTTAAAACCATCAGCGTTAAAATATTCGGAAGCTACAAATCTTCTGCAAGAACATTTACAGCCGAAGCCTTCAGTAATGGAGGAGAGGTATTTCTAAATGAATAAAAATAATATAAAGCCATAATAAAAAAATGATTTATTGTGTGTTACAGTTGATGTGAAATTATACATTGTTCATTGGATTTTTAAATAAGTACTGTTTTGATTATGTTGTCTTTCATATTACATATATAATATTCATTTATCACAAAACTGCCTAGTTTATTTTGTCAACACTAGCATATTTTCTCTATTTACCCCTCCCCTAGTGACCTATGACCCCTCTTTCCGGGTAAATAGAAGTTACTTTTTCCTCATTTACAAAAAATACATATTCAGTGTCGAAGCGTATGCGGTGTTGCTTAGACGTGTTTTATGCAGAAATAATTGCACACCACTAAGCGTAATCGTAACCGGTTTTTACTTACGTCGTCGTCGGTCGGCCGCTACACCGACCTTTTGTATTATATCGTTTTGATCTTTAACGTAGAATGAATACAGTTGAAAATTGCAATGAAGAATCAACAAATATAAATTGTGATAATTTGGAAGAAGATACGACACATTCAGTAGACTTAACAACAATTTTTGAAGAAGAATTATGGACGAAAGGTATGCGTCCAAAAAAGAGAGTGCGGGGAAGGGAAGATGAATGGAATTTAGTGAAGAGAAGAAAAGAGAGATTAAGAGAAGTCAGCGGCATAACTGAATTATGTATTACGAGTAAAAGCATATTTCCTAAGCAATTTGCACTTGCAAAGTGTAATGTTTGTGGGGTGAGGGCTAAAGACAGCGAACACACGTCTGTTCCTTAGATCGTTTAATGCGGTACTGGCCATACATTTAGTAACTTACACTACACTCCTCCACTCTTAATTAACAATATAGCTTATATCTAATTTGCTTAAACTAATTTGACTTATTATCTACACTTTGTACTGAGGTACTTTATTAGGCCTACATTGGCGAATGGGTCGGGGTTGGCGCACATTCACCTGAGTCGGCGAGGCAACACTACTCTCCGATGACGACGAAATTGGAATATCAAAAGCCCCAGATTTAGGTGAGCTTAGTGATTGCGGATCCCCCCCACGCGACGGCACATCTCGATCCAATGAGGTCTTCGACCGACCCTCCCCTTCTGGTGATTGCAACGTTTCTTTCTTGTTTCCTGCTGATGATCGCAATTTTGAGAAGTCGAGTTGAAAACGAGTGACTTCCGACTCTCCCTACTCCGATTACGCAACTGGTCTAGATGTCTATGCACCACGTCTCCCTCCTTCGTTAAAATTTTAAAATTGCTACGACCTAGGCTATCGACTATACGACCCGGAGACCATTTTGTTCCTTTTAAAAACTGCCTGTACCAAACCTCGTCATTACTCTCAAAATTCCTATGAGCCCCTCCCGCAAATTCTTTTTGACCATCCTGCTTTGAGGAGACATAACTTCGCCTATCGGGTCTAATTAGATCTAAATGTCTACGAATACGACGACCTAACATTAACACCGCAGGGCACTCACCAGTTGTAGAATGTTCTACATTCTTATGATGTAGTAGAAAATTCCACAAACCTTTATCTATATCCTGTCCGTCACTTCTTGCTTTCCTAATAACCCTTTTCAAAGTCCTTACCGCATTTTCTGCTAAGCCGTTGGAAGCCGGGTGATAAGGTGCAGTGAAAATATGTTCTATCCCGTTTGTCATTGTGAAATTTTTAAATTCACTAGACACAAACTGTGTGCCGTTATCAGTGACTATTTGACGCGGAAAGCCCCATCTACTAAATAATTCGCTCAATTTATTTATCAAAGTAAAAGCTGTCATACTCGCAACCGCATAAACCTCGATCCATTTAGACATCGCATCAACCACAACAAGATAAGTCTTACCAAAAATCGGGCCCATGTAATCTAAATGAAGGCGGGACCACGGCCGAGCCGGCCAGGGCCACAGTCGCGGAGCTTGACGCGGCGGCGCGTCCGCCTGCTCCACACACACCGAACACTCCCGGCACATCCGCTCGACAGCCTCGTCCACCCCGGGCCACCATACATAACTCCGAGCAAGCGCCTTAGACTTAACAATTCCCATATGTGGTTCATGAATTAACATCAACACTCTGTCCCTACATTTCTCAGGTACTACCAATCTATGGCCCCACATAACGCAGCCTAATTCCTCATATAACTCCTCTTTTCTATTGAAAAACGGTTTTAAACTTGCTATTTCATATTGTGTAGGCCAGCCATCCCGAACGAAACTCAATATTTTAGACAATAACGGGTCACGTGAAGTAAAACGTTTGACTTCAGTACAATCCAATAGCATGGCTTGTTGAACATAATGTAAGTAAGTCTGTTCCGGTACCGATAACACTTGATTATCTTTCGTCGGGACCGGCAACCGAGACAATCCGTCTGCTCCATTTTGATCAGTACGCACGTACTCAATATCATAAGAGTAACTCGACAAAATTATCGCCCATCTCGTCATCCTGCTAGCTGCCATTGTAGGGATACCTTTGTCTGGACCAAAAATGGACACTAATGGCTTATGGTCCGTGCGTAATACGAAACGCCTTCCATATAAATATTGGTGAAATTTAGTAACGCAGAATATTATAGCTAAAGCTTCCCTATGAATTTGCGAGTAATTTTTCTCCGCGTCCGTTAAAGTACGCGATACGAAGGCTACCGGTCGCTCGGCGCTGCCATCCGCGCTCAGCTGACTGAGCACGCCCCCCACCCCGCGGGCGCTCGCGTCACACGTAAGAAATAACGGTTTCATTGGATCATAGTGTGCCAAAATTTCTGTACTTATTAATAATTTTTTTATACGAAAAAATGCTTCCTGACAATCATCCGTCCAATGCCACTGTTTGTCTTTTTTTAATAAATCGTACAAGGGATAAAGTAATTCACTTAAGTTTTTAATAAATTTTCCATAAAAGTTAACAATACCAAGAAAAGAACGCAATTCAGTAACATTAGAAGGTTTTGAAATACCTAATATAGCTTCAATTTTCTCAGGATCCGCCTTTATACCCTCTCTGCTTAAAATATACCCCAGGTATTTGATCTCATCCACCAGAAACACACACTTGCTACTCTTTAGTTTCAAACCGGCCTCCTTTAATTTTTTAAACACAGCCTCTAATGCTACTAAATGCTCCTGAACTGTTTTACCGCCTATAATGACATCATCAAGAAAAACTTGCACATTTGGTATTCTACTCACTAAATTACACATAATCCTTTGAAATATCCCGGGACTAGATGATAAGCCGTACACTAATCGATTATACCTATACAATCCGCGGTGTGTATTTATGACCGTATATTTTTTTGAGTCATCTAATTCAATCTGGTTATATGCCTGAGATAAATCTATTTTTGAAAAATAGCGAGTGCCACTCATATTAACCATAAGATCATCTATTCTTGGCAATGGGTAACGATCGACTTCCAAAACTGGATTTAAAGTACCTTNTTTTCTACGGTCTATATGGGCGAGCCGTCTACCCACTAACATCCAGACAGTGATTGCGACGCAAATGAATACGACCTTGAAGGATGTTGCTGAACTGGCAGATAGAGTGTACGATATTGCACCACCCGTTCCTGTAGTGGCTTGGGTACAGCCGAGTACACTGGAAGCGCTATCGATGACTTCGCGAGGCGGATCGAGGAAATCACATGCGAGGTAGCTTCGGTCGTTCGCTTTCACGAGATAGAGGTAGACGGGATCGCAGTAGGTCACGCCATAGGCCACACAGTACCAACGGCCAGTGTTGGTACCATACCCGGTTCCGTGACCGCGCCTTTCAATGCATTCCTCCATGCACGTTCAAGACCACGGGTTCGTCGGTGGGAAATGCAAGCGGCAGCCGGAAGTAGCGGCTAGTGACTGCCATATGAAACCAGGCCGCCTTTTTGTCGTCAATCGGGTAACTATTTTTTTTTGATTGATACAGGTTCAGATTTGTGTGTCCTATCCACGGTCTGCCCTCCCTCAACCACGTGCAAAGATAGATTATACGCTATACGCAGCCAACGGTTCGCTAATACCTATCTACGGTTGGATCCACCTCCAGCTGGACATCAAACTGCGGCGTGCCTACACCTGGAGATTTGTGGTAGCTGAGGTACCAAAACCAATTATAGGTGCCGATTTTCTTAAATTTTATAATTTACTGGTGGATTTACGAAACCACTGCCTGCTTGACGGTCTCACTTCACTCTCCACATCAGCTAAAGTAGCAGGAAAAGCTGCAGACAACATCGCTTCGGTAAAGGCAGTCTGCGGAGACAGTGAGTACCATAATTTGTTACGTAAGTACCCACAAATTACTACGCCAGCAGGTACTCATCGGGTGGTGAAGGACACGATGCATTATATCAGGACAACGTCTGGACCACCTGTATCTTGTCACCCTCGCCGTCTACCACCAGACCGATAATAAATTGCCTTGAAGGAGTTTGAGGACATGATGGCGAATGGAACCGCGCGGCGTTCGGAGAGTCTACGGTCGTCACCTCTACACCTGGTACCGAAGAAGGATAATAGATGGAGACCATGCGGAGACTACCGCGCTCTTAATTCTCGGACGATACCTGACAAATATCCCGTCAGGCACATTCAGGATTTTACTCATCAACTAGCAGGTAGTTCCATATTGGCAAAAATTGACCTGGTGAAGGCGTATAATCAGATACCGATTAATTCTGAGGATATATGCAACACGGCAATTGCAACACCATTCGGTTTGTTTGAATTTCCGTTTATGACGTTCGTTTTGCCAATATGGAACTACCTGCTAGTTGATGAGTAAAATCCTGAATGTGCCTGACGGGATATTTGTCAGGTATCGTCCGAGAATTTAGAGCGCGGTAGTCTCCACATGGTCTCCATCCATTATCCTTCTTCGGTACCAGGTGCAGAGGTGACGACCATGGACTCTCCGAACGCCGCGCGGTTCCATTCGCCATCATATCCTCAAACTCCTTCAAGGCAATTTTTTGTCGGTCTGGTGGTAAACGGCGAGGGTGACACGATACAGGTGGTCCAGACGTTGTCCTAATATAATGCACCGTGTCATGCTTCACCACCCGATGAGTACCTGCTGGCGTAGTAATTTGTGGGTACTTACGTAACAAGTTATGGTACTCGCTGTCTCCGCAGACTGCCTTTACCGAAGCGATGTTGGCTGCCGCTTTTCCTGCTACTTTAGCTGATGTGGAGAGTGAAGTGAGACCGTCAAGCAGGCAGTGGTTTCGTAAATCTACCAGTAAATTATAAAATTTAAGAAAATCGGCACCTATAATTGGTTTCGATACCTCAGCTACCACAAATCTCCAGGTGTAGGCACGCCGCAGTCCGATGTCCAGCTGGAGGTGGATCCAACCGTAGGTAGGTATTAGCGAACCGTTAGCTGCGTATAACGTATACTCTGTCTTTGCACGTGGTTGAGGGAGGGCAGATCGCGGATAGACACACAAATCTGAACCTGTATCAATCAAAAAGGACAGTTTAGTTACCCGATCGACGACAAAAAGGCGGCCTGGTTTCATATGGCAGTCGCTAGCCGCTACTTCCGGCTGCCGCTTGCATTTCCCGCCGACGAACCCGTGGTCTTGAACGTGCATGGCGGAATGCATTGAAAGGCGCGGTCACGGAACCGGGTATGGTACCAACACTGACCGTTGCTACTGTGTGGCCTATGGCGTGACCTACTGCGATCCCGTCTACCTCTATCTCGTGAAAACGAACGACCACGTACCTGCGATCGCAGTGAAACTACCTCACATGTAAGTTCCTCGACCCGCCTCGCGAGGTCATCGATAGCGCTTCCAGTGCTTGTACTCGGCTGCACGCTAGCCACTACAGGAACGGGTGGTGCAATATCGTACACTCTATCTGCCAGTTCAGCAACATCCTTCAAGGTCGTATTCATTTGCGTCGCAATCACTGTCTGGATGTTAGTGGGTAGACGGCTCGCCCATATAGACCGTAGAAAACTCTCTGAAACAGCCCCGTCTGCAAGTTCTTCAAGGCATCGCAAATACTGAGACGGCTTCCGGTCACCTAATTCCTCTCTCGTCACTAACTGCTTGATCCGAGCATCTTGTGACTCCGACAGCCTCTTAATAAGCCATTTTAAGCTTTTGATATTTATTATCATCATAAATATCGCGCGTATCGCTTATAGCAGTTGATTATTACTTGCTCCTCTAAAATAAATCTTAAAGTCAGTTATAATATACTTTTTGATGATTATTTTTGTATATACACTAAACATTAATGCAGTTGTGTGTTTTGCTGAGAAAAGTGTAGTGAAAGTGTTCGTATTTCACTAGTTATTAAAAGTATAATTTAAATTTGCTAGTGCAACTTCGCTTTGTCATTGCATCGGCAATTTTAGTGGAAGGTAGTTTGCTGTTGCGTTTGAGAACTGTGCGATTTAAGCAGTGGCAATAAGGTTGAGTTTAGCTAAACCAAATTCATAAAATGACAAAAATGTGTGCAGGCTGTTCTGCTAACCTACGTAAAGATTATTTAATTTGTTCCAAATGTAAGGAATTATATGATTTACTGTGTGCTGACTTAGCTATAAATAAATTTAACCAAATGAGTAAGGATTGTAAAAATATGTGGATTTGTCACGCTTGCCGTTGCAAGATTCCTAAGCGTGACAATACTAACACACCGGTACGAATGAACGCCTCTCAACCACAAACCATCTCACCCCCATCTTCACCCGGTAGCACAGGATCTGCCAATAGCACAATGCGAAATAAAAATCGACGTGATGCGTCATTGCAGTCAACCGTAAGTGCAGTCCAGAATACATCGACGAGAGTTTCACCATGTGAGAATAGTAATCCTTCTTCTTTGGTCGACCCGTCTATTAAGGGACTACGTAGTATAGTAAGAGATGAACTAAGCGCTGTCT
>JAAIXI010000217.1:0-10895 GCA_013403645.1 Heliconius nattereri
AAGCCTAAATAATCAAAAAGAATAATAAGTAGAAATATATTATTAGAAAAAATATAAAATATTATTAGTTATTGAAATGAACCAACAAAAGAAGTAACTAAAGGATATTCTTAATATTAGAGAAAGTACCTAAAGTTTTCCGTTCGTGCGTACATACTCGTAGATATTGACTATGAAATAACTAAACATTTTTCTATATTAAATAGGTTATTTTTTTCAAAGCAATATCAAATAAAATAAGAAGAGAACCAAAGTGTAGCTTAAATAAATTATAAACAGCAAATAATTACATAAAAATTAATGATAGTTCGAAAATGTATGACATTTATAAAAACGTCAACGTCATCTGCCCGTTCGCGTCGGTCATACTCATACTATGCCGCCCGAAGGCTAGCTTATTCCGAATCAGTGACATCTCCTTAATTATTTATTAGAATGTTATAGAGCAAACTATAATTTTAATCTAGATAGAATTCTAAAAGTGACTATTATATTTATTTTTATAAGAATGAATATCAAAATATAAGTTTATTTTGGGTGACGTTTTCTTAAAACAATAAACAAACTTTGCAAACCGTTGCTTAGCAATGACGGTTGTTATTAACATGGCAGAATAAATTACAAATAATTGCCTATTACAAATATCCTTTTTTAACAACTTATATTTATATAATAGATATCTGCTAAGAATATCAATAGCATGTTTTTTCCAAAGAGATCAGTGAAATAAAAATAGTAAAGATAACAACAATCTTCCGAGTTAAAATTGAACTTACAACTGATGCGTATGCTCAAACATTTTATAACTGCATCGTAATGGCATCCTTTTTCTTGATATCAAAAATATGGAATTATAATTTAAAAATTGCATCCTCTCGTAAAATTTTAATTAAGAAATGAAGCAAGGAAGAATGTAAAAAATAAAAGATCCATATACTCTGGTGCGCTTCGGTGTCCATTAATTACCTACAGTTTAAAAAGTATTTTGAGCACCTCCCTGCATGTCGGTTCTAAGGGGCTCACGCTAACATGATGTTACGGTCTTATAATATTTAGTCAGGAATTATGTGCTCGCTGTCGCTGTCTTGATCTGTATTGGACAGCGTGAGTACAGTTTTTTTATTACATTTTTAATTCCACATATATCCAAAGAATACTTAATTTTAGGGAGAATTTCTTTGCAGTCCGTTCTGTTCTACTCTTTTCTAGGGTTCCGTATTTGATACGGTAATCTGTCAAGCCCATTTATCCAGAGGATGTCCAGACTAATATCTGTCCGATATTTGTTTGTGGGCATACGGGTACGCGACCCCGGATCCTCGAGCCGCCACTCTTATATCCTCATCCAGTCCGTAAGAATGGTGTCCCCCCCTTCTCCTCCTCCTTTCCTTAGTTCCCTCCTTCTTTTACCCATCCTACCCCTTCTATTTTCCTCTCCCCTCGGTTTTTCCCCACAAAGGGGTTTTGAAGGTCAGACGGCAGTCGCTCCAGTTAAAAACCGCGGACCGCCGCTTAAATGGACAGTAAACGAAAAAGACTGGGTACGACTAGGGCGTCGCCGCATAACGACGCGCAGGCACACCGCCCTACACCTGCGACAAGTGGGCAAGGGCTACCGTGTCATGTACGGGCACGGTTAAAGACGCTAGTACCCAGACGGAAACTCCGCTTTGCAACGTGGAATATTGGCTCTCTGACCGGACGATGCAGGGAACTCGCAGATGAACTCATGAGACGTCGGGTCCAGTGTGCTTTTCTCCAGGAAACACGCTGGAAGGGCAATAAGTCCCGTAACATCGGATAGGGTTACCGGCTTATATACACTGGGTCACCTTCAAGTAGAAACGGTGTAGCGGTAGTGCTTTCTGAAGAGCTTCAGAATGGGCTCCTTGAAGTTGACCGTCGCTCCGACCGCTTGATGCGAGTGAGGGTACTGATTGAGGGCGTCATCACAAACTTAATCAGTGCCTATGCTCCCCAGGCGGGATGTAGCGCGGCCGAAAAGGAGACATTCTGGGAGCAGTATGAAGGGGTGCTACTTGCTGTGCCGTCTACCGAAGTGGTCTTAGTTGGGGGGGACTTGAACGGGCACGTCGGTAAGGCTGCTGAGCCGTATGAACGTGTTCACGGGGGTTTTGGGCACGGTCTTCGCAATGCAGAGGGAGAAAACATTCTGAGAACCTGTATTGCGTCTGATCTGGCCGTCGTGAATACGTTCTTCCAAAAGAATTCTCAGCACCTTATCACGTATAAGAGCGGGTCCCACTCAACTCAAATAGACTACTTATTGACCAGACGGTGTCATATGGGCAGGGTAACTAACTGTAAGGTCATTCCAGGCGAAAGCCTAACGGCCCAACATCGTCTTCTTGTCATGGACTTTAACGTCACTCCGAAGAAGAAAGTAGCCGAGAAACGTAGGCCTCGGATCAAGTGGTGGTTGCTGAATGGACCGATGCAGACCGACTTCCTGGCAGAGGTGAAAAGTCACGATCTTTCGACTAACACCGAGACTGCTCAGGATGCTTGGGATCGGGCTCAGTCGGCAATCATTGCGGCGGGCAGGCGAGTTCTTGGCCTTTCTAGGGGAGGACGTGTCATCGACAAGGAGACATGGTGGTGGAATGACGAGGTGCAGGAAGTGACTCGTGAAAAGAAGGCTGCCTTTAAGAAGTGGCAGGAATCCAACTCTCCTGAAGACAGACTGGAGTACACAGTAGCTAAACGTGCCTGTAAAAGAGCTGTAGCCAGAGCCCGCAGTGAAAGTTTGTCACCATTGTATGATAAACTTGAAACTGTGGAGGGGCAGAAGCTCATTTACAAACTGGCACGTTCCCGGGATAAAGTGACGCAAGATATCGCAAAATGTCTTTGCGTCAAAGATTCCCAGGGCACGCTGCTCTGTAGTCATGCCTCTGTGAAGGAGAGGTGGAGAAGCTACTTCCAGGAGTTGCTGAATACTCAGCACCCATGCAGTCTTCATCACGACCCACCGCCTAACCTCGGACTTATTGCCCCAATAACCCTTGACGAAACACGTAATTGCCTTCGACGCATGAAGAACGGAAAAGCGGTGGGACCTGACGACATTCCGATCGAAGCGTGGAAATCGTTGGGCTCTCTTGGTGTGCTCATGCTTACTGACCTTTTTAACCATATCTTGAACACTGGTAAGATGCCGCATCAGTGGCGGCTTAGCTTTATTACCCCTATTTACAAGGGAAGGGGCAGTGTTCAAGATTGTGGTAGTTATAGGGGCATTAAGCTTATGAGTCATACCATGAAGCTCTTCGAGCGCATGATCGACCTCAGGCTCCGCCGAGAGTGTACTGTCTCTGAGTCTCAATATGGATTTCAGCCAGGATCGGGCACCATGGACGCCATTTTCGCCCTCAGAACTTTGATGGAGGCATACAGGGAAAAAAGGAGAGCTCTGCACGTGGCCTGCTTAGATCTGCAGAAGGCCTTTGACTATGTGCCTCGCCAGTGTATTGCGATCATTGCTATCCAAAGGGACCCCTGAGGCCTATATTTAGATTATCAGAGGCATGTACCACGATTCCGCTTCTATGGTTAGGACTGCTGTTGGCGACACTAAACCCTTTCCGATTACAGTGGGGGTTCACCAGGGCTCGGCTCTTAGTCTGTTCTTGTTCAATGTAGTGCTTGATACGGTCTCGGCTCACATCCAGGACCAGCCTCCATGGCTGATGATGTATGCCGACGACATAGCACTCATTGCCGAGAACCGACTGACGCTGGAGCGTAAAGTGAACCTCTGGAAGGGTACGCTTGAGAACGGCGGCCTTAAACTAAATGTGTCGAAGACAGAGTACATGGCCTGCGGGAGCCGGGACTCGAGCACCATCCTTATAGGTCCTGAGCCAGCCGTTAAGTCGGAGAAGTTCAGGTACCTTGGATCCGTTATGCACGAGTCTGGAGGCATCGACCACGATGTCCATGGCCGGCTGCCTGGGCCAAATGGCGGGAGGTCACTGGTGTGGTCTGCGACCTCAGAATACCGCCCAAGCTCAAGGGGCTGATATACAAGAGCATCGTCCGACCGGTTCTTTTATACGGCAGCGAACAGCGAATGTTGGCCAGCACTATCTCGGCACACTCAGGAGCTTCACGTCACGGAAATGAAGATGCTGAGGTGGATGTGCGGCGTAACGCGGTCTGACCGCATACGCAACACATTCATTTGAGGTAGTCTTGGGGTCCGTAATGTAGCGGATAAGCTCCAAGAGCGTCGTTTGAGATGGTTTGGCCACGTTACGCGCCGGCCTAAGAACTATGTCGGACGGAAGTGCCTTGCTATACTAGTTCCTGAGGCGCGACCTCCTGGACACCCAAGGAAGCGCTGGTTGGATGTCGTGATGCAGGACATGAGAGCCAATGGTCTAACCACCGAGGACGCAAAAGATCGTGCAAAGTGGAGTAGGTTAAGTAGTAAGGCAGACCCTGGTAATAGCCGGGATTAATGCCGAATGCTGATGCTTTGAAGGAAGCGATTTAATACCGCGAGTTCTCGTACTCGCACACAATATTGTACTGTATCGTGGTTTCTGGCGCTTTGATTAAATGAGAGAAATTGCATCAAGTATTTATTACTCAACATAGAGACAAGGAAACAGGCACTGTGTCATTAGGTGATGAGTAATGCAAGACAGAGACAGCAACACTGCACTGTGACGTAGGTTCGTCGTTAGCACTTCGGGGAAGTGAGCGATAAGGCCGGGCGGGAGCTTAATGAGGGTGATTGATCAACGCGTGGATTTAATTAATCGAAAAGCTATCTTTGGAACGGTTAGAGATACAGCTCTGGGACCCAGCGCAATCGATTCAAATGGGGGGCTAAACCTTGTTTTTTTTTTTTTCGCACGACGCATCGACGAGTCGACTCGCGGGCTCTGACACACTTCCGAAAACATACTACTAACTAAAAATTTTTCTATATTAAATAGGATAATTTTTGCGAGCAATATTAACTAAAATAAGAAGAGAACCAAAGTGTAGTTTAAAAAAATTATAAACAGCAAATAATTACATAAAAAATAACAATAGTTCAAAAATGTATGAAAATTTATAACACCTTCAACGTCATCTGCTTGGTCGCGTCGGTTATACTATGCCGCCCGAAGGCTAGGACATTTCGAATCAGTGACATTTCCCTAATTACTTATTAGAATGTTATACAGTAAACTGTAATTTCAATCTACATAAAATGCTATAAGTGACTTTCATATTTATTTTTATAAGGATGAATATCAAAAAATTTTTGTCGCTGACGTGCTTGGTCGATAATTTTTATCCATTTCATCATAAAAACTAAAAAAATTTAATCTTTTTTAGGTAAATAATATTTATATTACTAAAATATATAACAAGCAATGCAAAATAATATATGATATATAACAATAAAAACATTTGAATATATTATAAAAATATATGGCGTTTTGAAATCATTCATGTATGGGAAACATGGACGTCGGGTCTGACAGACCCAGGCCCCGTTTAGAAAGTTAAATACTCACGTGTTTTGAACCCAGAGACACAACCACTGCTATCTACATTCATTTTGTCATTAATACGAAAGGTACTGAGCGACTCAGTGGCGGAGGTCACCGAGAAGTGGCCGATCTGTAGAATTCGTAGAACTAGATGGGTCTGTCAGACCCGACGTCCATACTTAAAGGTTAACTCTCTGTTTCCCACTTTTCTGCTTAACAGTACTATGCGCGGGATAAGTAGTGGAGCACAAAAAGCATTCAATTAGAGAACTCTCAATGTTAATATATAAAAGCATACTAAAGTCTTAATTTTCTTCTAATTACATACTTGTGTAATAAAGCTAAGCCGTCGAATACGTGTTTATATTGGGAGGAACCTATTTTGCTACATCCGGGGCCGTTTCTCAACAATGTTCCCCGAAGCCATTGAGGTAGTTCACCTGAAAATATAATTAATTACATATTTTTATCATGAATTTCGTTTTTCGGATTAAACTGGCATCTCCTTAACCAAAAGAGTCTTTTTAGGGTTTAAATATACTAAATAAATATTTATATGATTCAAGCGGGCGAAGCCGCCAGAGTCTGCTAATAACTAATATACTCATTACAATGCGATATACTTCACCTAACAAGAGAATAAACAAAGAAAAGTCAAACAATAAAAGTGCAAACAATAAGTAATATGCGTGATAAAAGTATATATTACTTACTTACTATCGTTATAAACATGTTTTATATTTTAATTACTATAATTTAACTTGTAAATACATGAGACATATAAATATTAAAAATATCAGTTTTAACTGATAAATATTTTAACATTTATCTTAATGTATGTGTGGACCTTAGTAACATTCCTTTGAACACTTGCTATGGTTTTTAATTTTAATGCTGTCATATTATCGATGTAATGTTATTAGCACAACACGAGCCTGTGACTTTAACGCGGCGGTTGTGGGCTCGATCCCGCTCGGGGGAATTCATTATTATTTGTTAATATTTTAATTTCTTCGCTCTGTTACAGAGACAAGAAATATTTTATAGAGGAGAGGTGCCATGAAAAGGGCACGTATTGAAAGGGAACTTTAAGATGGCAATTGATTGAAAAATCAATATTTAATAATTTCTCATTTACCTGTCACTTTGCCCTCCAACGGTTGTTCAATTTCCTTTTCACAGTTTCTCATCCAAATACTAATATCGTAATTGGGATACAATTTTTCCGAATCACTCATATTGTTTACTCCTTTTCCGCAGCGAAATCCTAATTTTCACACGAAAAATTCTAAAAACAAATTTAATAAAAATACAAGAAAATTAAGTATTTGTCCAATTTCAAATGATTTTCTATAGGAAAAAATTGTAGCAATAAAATATTTCAACTTGTAAACAGTGGAGTGTTACAAGCGCATGCGCTGGAACTAAGAATAGTTTACATCGGTGTCTGTTTTATAAGAGCTCTCTTGCATTCGCTAAAGTAAAATCTGTTTAGGGGTGGTGCATATTATTTTTGTTTGTTTAATTTATACTTTTTAATTCAGCGTCCCGCACACCAAGCGCACTTGGGAACCTAGTGTTGACACACTCCATTTCCAATTAGGACACTTCGGTTTCCCAATTACCGCTGAATCTCGCTAGAATCTTTTTGGGACCAGAAACTTGAATACTGTGGAGGACTTTCGACGTATTTCGGACAAATGTCTGACCACGTGCGTGCATAATTTTTTGTAATAATAAATAACAAGTAACTTATCTTAAGTACCAAGTTTATCATTAACAAAGAAGCTAAAGAAAAACAATTAAATTTTATTTGCAATATTCTTAAAAACTTCTCTTTATTTTTATTTTATTATTTCCCTTTTATAATTGTATAGATATAGAGATATTTAGTTTTTCTACCATTTTTCGTGCACATACTTACGTGTTTTTCTCATGGATGAACATTTTCAGAATTGGAAAAAAATACAAAAAAAATAAAAAGCATTGTACCAATTGGATTCTATGATGAATTGGATGGTCCTGGTCAGCATGAATAGGATAGTTTTACGAATTTCGATATCTCGTTCCATCTCCCAACCGCAAGCGTATATACTTTGACGTAATTTTTCACTCTAATATAATAATTATAATAATAAGAATAATAATTGTTATGTTAAAAATGGCCATCATGCACATTCTTCTGTTTTAGATTCGATTCCCAATGTGGGGGAGAAAGTCATGAATACCAACCAATAATATGAAATTATTTTATTTTAATTTGCGGTGTCTTTTGTGGAAAAAGGTTGAGGCCAGTCCTGGCGCAGAAGCACAAAGTAAATAAAAATGACTGGTTATAGGTTCGATCCCCACTCGAAGACATGAAAATTTATTTAAATTTATATTTTCATTTCTTCGTTCTAGTATTAAGGCAAGCGCGGCGTTGAGTTCCGCCACTCAATACGCAATGGCTCCAGAATCCGGCGGAAATATTTAAGTAGGTTTAAGTATTTCATGATGATTATATTGTTTAAGTAACGTAGCTATCTCAAATTATATATAAGTGCTAAAGTTTTAAATATAATAAGAAACAATAAATGATAATATATAAAAAATAGATAAAAAGAGTAGTAGGCAAGTTCAAAAGTGCATACTAAAGTACCTATAACAAAAAAACTTATTTACCACATCCATCAATTTATTACCATAAAAACAAGGCATATAAAAATGAAATACAGCGGAAATGGCGAAAGCCCCAAACTCCAATGCTATGTCCTTTTTGCGCAAGGACTGAAAAAAAACGGTACAAAGAATTACTTAGAGTTATATCTGATACATTATTAGTTCACCAACTTAGTTTACCAAAAAAAAACAAAAATGGAAGAAATATTGTAGTGTGAACTAATAATGTCCAGTTCCAGTCAGTTTCATATATATAGTAGTGTGAAATAAATATATATATATATATATATATATATATATATATGTGTGTGTGTGTGTGTGTGTGTGTGTGTGTGTGTGTGTGTGTGTGTGTGTGNGTGTGTGTGTGTGTGTGTGTGTGTGTGTGTGTATATAGATAGAAAAACACGTAAGTCTTAAATTCGCTTTAAGTATGTGCACGAAAAATGGTAGAAAAACTAAATATCTACAATACAATTATAAAAGGGAAATAATAAAATAAAAATAAAGAGAAGTTTTTAAGAGTATTGCAAACAAAATTTAATTGTTTTTCTTTAGCTTCTTTGTTAATGTTAAACTTGGTACTTAAGACTTGTTATTTATTATTACAAAAAATTATGCACGCACGTGGTCAGACATTTGTCCGAAATACGTCGAAAGTCCTCCACAGTATTCAAGTTTCTGGTCCCAAAAAGATTCAAGCGAGATGCTGGCCAATGGTGGTCTACGCGGAGTATATTTGGATAAATTCTATTTTTTTAGCTTTACGCTGTAGTAAGGGATCATGCTGTCTTCTCATCTGAACTTCCATTCACTTTTCCTGCGATTTCTTTTTGTTTAATTATTTTACTATTAATACTGCCTGACTACAGAATACTAATTACCAATTGAGATAAGACGTACGAAAATCTTACAAAAATTCTAAATCGTACAAATCTTACAAAAACTCGTCAAGTTTCATTGGATCTTAATACTCTCAATGTTTTTTTCACTACCCCACCATTGAATATAAATCCCATAGTAAAATCTGAAACACTTACTTTATTGTCCCATATTGACCTTCCAGACTCCATTCCCTTTTCTTTTAAAGTTGTATCTGAGCATGATGTCAAGAAGTGTGTTAGCTCCATTTCCACTAAAGCCTTTGGAGTTGATAATCTCAGCCTTGAGATGATTCTTCCTGTGTTGGAAAGCATTGCACCAGTGCTCACCCACATTATAAACTATTCACTGTCAAATAATGTCTTTCCTTCACAATGGAAGAATGCTCATGTCATTCCATTACCCAAAACATCTAATCCCTCCAATGTCACTGATTACCGTCCTATATCTATCCTCCCTGTTCTATCCAAAGTCCTCGAATCTTTAGTCAATACCCAGCTTTACTCCTTTCTCTCATCCAACAATCTACTGTGTCCCTTCCAGTCCGGTTTCCGTCCCTTCCACAGCACAGTTGGAGCGCTGCTGAATATTACGGAGGACATACGGTGCGCTATGGACAACACCAAGCTTACTGTTATGGTTTTGCTGGATTTCAGCAGTGCTTTTAACTCTGTGGACTTCGATATACTTCTTGGCACTCTTCGAGCAGTCAATATTTCTACTACAGCGATAAACTGGTTCCGTTCTTATCTCTTCGGCCGCCGACAGTGTGTGAAAGCAAACGATATCACATCGACTTGGCTTGAACTCACTGCTGGCGTTCCTCAAGGCGGCGTTCTTTCTCCACTTCTCTTTTCTGTCTTTATTAATAATATTTCTAGAATCATTACTTCTCCCTTTCATCTGTATGCGGATGATTTGCAGCTTTACCGTCACAGTTATTTAAATGAATTGGCTGAAACCATCGAAAGCTTAAATAGCGATCTTGGTGCTATACAGTCGTGGGCTCAATCTTTTGGTCTATTAATTAACCCTAAAAAATCACAAACTATTATTATAGGCAGTAATAGACTTAGACATAAAATCAACTGGGATTCTGTACCAGCGATACGCTACTCAGGAGTGCCAATACCGTATTGTAGTGAGGTTAGGAACTTGGGTCTTATAATGGATTGTAACATGTCTTGGGCACCACATATTAATGCAATCATTAGGCGCATGCATTTCTCCTTCCATTCTCTTAGGCGTCTCCAATACTTCCTGCCTCGCAAAACCAAAATTATGCTAGCGCAATGTCTTCTTCTTCCAATTCTCGACTATGCTGATGTTTGCTATTTGGATGCGACCGAGGAGCTCCTTAATAAATTAGAGCGACTTCAAAATCTCGCCATACGCTTCATTTACGATCTACGTAAGTATGACCACGTTTCTCAACTTCGTGCTCAACTTAATTGGCTCCCAATTCGTCTTCGCCGTGATATGCACATCCTTACTTTACTTTTCAAGATCCTTAATTACCACAATTTTCCTGTTTACCTACGTTCCCGCTTCAACATTCTTCCTCGTCCCTCACGTTCTAGGCGGTCGTGCGTTGTTCCGGCGCTCGACATACCTAGGAGCAATACCAAATTCCTCCAGAAATCATTCACAGTGTATGCCGCATCACTTTGGAACGATCTCCCCATCCCTATCCAAAGAAGTCCTTCACTCATGTCTTTTAAATCCCAATTGATAAAACATTTACTCACTTCTGTGAACAATTAATTCACTGAATTCAGACAGTATTTTATTTTTTTTTTCGTGTGTAAAACAACCGCACTTCACTTGTTTGTATATATATGT
>JAAIXI010000157.1:3341-17639 GCA_013403645.1 Heliconius nattereri
ACCGCAGAATACCGCCCAAGCTCAAGGGGCTGATATACAAGAGCATCGTCCGACCGGTTCTTTTATACGGCAGCGAATGTTGGCCAGCACTATCTCGGCACACTCAGGAGCTTCACGTCACGGAAATGAAGATGCTGAGGTGGATGTGCGGCGTAACGCGGTCTGACCGCATACGCAACACATTCATTCGAGGTAGTCTTGGGGTCCGTGACGTAGCGGATAAGCTCCAAGAGCGTCGCTTGAGATGGTTTGGCCACGTTACGCGCCGGCCTAAGAACTATGTCGGACGCAAGTGCCTTGCTATACTAGTTCCTGGGGCGCGACCTCCTGGACGCCCAAGGAAGCGCTGGTTGGATGTCGTGATGCAAGAAATGAGAGCCAATGGTCTAACCACCGAGGACGCAAAAGATCGTGCAAAGTGGAGTAGGTTGAGCAGGAAGGCAGACCCTGGTAATAGCCGGGATTAATGCCAGGAAGAAGGATGATGACAATCTTGTGAAGGCCGAAAAAGAAAAACAATCTAAATATTTGGACCTAGCCTATGAGATTACCGCCATGTGGGCTGTCAATGCGACTATCATTGTGCCGATAGTGGTCTCGGTTAACGGTTTAATAGCGAAAAGCCTCGACCAACATCTTAAGAGGCTATCGCTTAGCTGTTGGATCAAGAACCGGATACAGAAGGCAGTGGTACTTGAGACGGCGCGTATTGTGCGGAGGTTCCTCTCTCTGGAGCCCTAGTCACCGATGGCTTGGACCCTTGTCCCGCCCTCGGAAGAGTGGTATTTTATATTTTTAAATGTATTTTTTTTATAAAAAAATATATTTAAAAATGTAATATTGATTCACTAGTTTAATAAAAGTATATTCATGTAGGTATAATACATCAGAACAAGTAAATATTTTATATAATTTGGCTACAAAATAAAAACAAGTTTAAGCGGGCGAAGCCGCGTTTTGGTAGCTAGTAAAAAATTAAGTAATCACTTAATCTTTTGCACTGTATGCAATCGTTTCTCAGCTCTCTGCAACTCCGCACGGCGTCTCTCCAACTTGGCGTCTAACGCCGCCTCGCTGGACGCCACGTTCTCTATCTGCTCTCTCAGTGACGCCACTCTCCCCGCTACGGAGTCTACTGCGTGAGAGAGTGATGTCTCTAAGGAGGACATGTCTAGCTGACAGGATAGTGCTTTGTCGCGGTTTTCCTGTTTACATAGAATAAAGATATATTAAGGAAAAGGAAACACAACATTTTAGCACATGAAGAGGCAATCTAAGAAAACTGATAAGCAAGACAAATATTATTTCAATTTTAATGACTTTATATACATACATACATATATCATCTAGTAAACCCTTATCTAGTATGTGTACATCTTAACTGTTACAAGTTATTCATTGTTATTTTAAGACGGCCATATACCTACTCTAAAAGGTTTTTCCAAAATTAAAATAATAAGAGTTTAATTGAAAACTAAATTCATTTAAAAATTTATACAAAAAAAAACTTATAATATATAATTTATATTATATGTTTGACCTTATTCTCTGGCTCTCTGGCTAGCAAGTCATACAGGAACGCTCCTTGCGCCGTGATGTCGGTTGCCAAGCTTCTCGCTTGCTTTATTTCGTTGATCTACAAAATATGTTTTTTTTATTACTTATTAAAAATTATAATATAATAATTAATAATTAAGACTGATTCGAAGAATTAATAATCAATTTAATAGAATTAAATAGTTAACAGTCGATTCACTTCTAAAAATATTTATTTTTGCTATATGTATATTTTAAACAATCCCTCGGCAAAAATTAGATAAAATTCATAGCAATCGCCAACATAACATAATATCATAGGTATGCCAGATTGTATACTTAACAGATCAGAACTGATAACCCCAATCAATGCATAAAGAGCTCAAAAAAATATGAAAGTTGCTATTTTTTGTCCACTAATGCGTGATTAAGGAAGAAAATATAAAAAAAAACTTCAGTGAACTTACCCGATTACTAACATCGTAGACCAACGGGTTCGAATCCGCGCCTGCATCATCATGACTAGGTGTCTCCAACGCTGATCTCAGTAAATTGGCCACCTTGAGTAACTCTTTAACTGCCCATCCATCCGCTCCGTAGAGTTTCTTACCGTTCAACTTGATGTTAGCTCTTGAGTGCTGAAATATAAAGCTAAATAAAGCATTTTCCCCTATTAGGTTAAGAGAATCAGTATTTAGCAAATAGTGTTAAATGACCCCGTCTCAATACCAGTATTCGATAGATGTTGAGTGGCAGAATTTAACGCCGATATTTGTATAATTAAGGTTTCCAGAGGGTGTCCAGACTAATATCTGTCCGATATTGGTTTGTGGGAATACGGGTACACGACCCCGGATCCTCGAGCCGCCACTCTTATATCCTCACCCAGTCTGTAAGAATGGTGTCCTTCCTCCCCCCTCTCCTCCTTCCTTTACCTATCCTACCCCCTCCTATTTTCCTCTCTCTTCTCTTTTTCCCCACAAAGGGGTTTTTGGAGGTCAGACGGCAGTCACTCCACGAAAACCGCAAACCGCCATATTATGAAACGAACTAAGAACAGACTGGGTACGGCTATGGCGTCGCCGCAAAACGACGCGCAGGCACATCGCCCTACACCTGCGACAAGTGAGCAAGGGCTACCGTGTCAAGTACGGGCACGGTTAAAGACGCAAGTACCCAGACGGAAACTCCGCTTTGCAACGTGGAATATTGGCTCTCTAACCGGACGATGCAGGGAACTCGCAGATGTACTCATGAGACGTCGGGTCCAGTGTGCCTTCCTCCAGGAAACACGCTGGAAGGGCAATAAGTCCCGTAACATCGGACAGGGTTACCGGCTTATATACACTGGGTCACCTTCGGGTAGAAACGGTGTAGCGGTAGTGCTTTCTGAAGAGCTTCAGAATGGGCTCCTTGAAGTTGACCGTCGCTACGACCGCTTGATGCGAGTAAGGGTACTGATAGAGGGCGTTATCACAAACTTAATCAGTGCCTATGCTCCCCAGGCGGGATGTACGCGGCCGAAAAGGAGACATTCTGGGAGCATTATGAAGGGTTGCTACTTGCTGTGCCGTCTACCGAAGTGGTCTTAGTTGGGGGGGACTTGAACGGGCACGTCGGTAGGGCTGCTGAGCCGTATGAACGTGTTCACGGGGGTTTTGGGCACGGTCTTCGCAATGCAGAGGCAGAAAACATTCTGAGAACTTGTATTGCGTCTGATCTAGCCGTCGTGAATACGTTCTTCCAAAAGAACTCTCAGCACCTTATCACGTATAAGTGCGGGTCCCACTCAACTCAAATAGACTACTTATTGACCAGACGGTGTCATATGGGCAGGGTAACTAACTGTAAGGTCATTCCAGGCGAAAGCCTAACAGTCCAACATCGTCTTCTTGTCATGGACTTTAACATCACTCCGAAGAAGAAAGTAGCCGAGAAACGTAGGCCTCGGATCAAGTGGTGGTTGCTGAATGGACCGATACAGACCGACTTCCTGGCAGAGGTGAAAAGTCACGATCTTTCGACTAACACCGAGACTGCTCAGGATGCTTGGGATCGGGCTCAGTCGGCAATCATTGCGGCGGGCAGGCGAGTTCTTGGCCTTTCTAGGGGAGGACGTGTCATCGACAAGGAGACATGGTGGTGGAATGACGAGGTGCAGGAAGTGACTCGTGAAAAGAAGGCTGCCTTTAAGAAGTGGCAGGAATCCAACTCTCCTGAAGACAGACTGGAGTACACAGTAGCTAAACGTGCCTGTAAAAGAGCTGTAGCCAGAGCCCGCAGTGAAAGTTTGTCACCATTGTATGATAAACTTGAAACTGTGGAGGGGCAGAAGCTCATTTACAAACTGGCACGTTCCCGGGATAAAGTGACGCAAGATATCGCAAAATGTCTTTGCGTCAAAGATTCCCAGGGCACGCTGCTCTGTAGTCATGCCTCTGTGAAGGAGAGGTGGAGAAGCTACTTCCAGGAGTTGCTGAATACTCAGCACCCATGCAGTCTTCATCACGACCCACCGCCTAACCTCGGACTTATTGCCCCAATAACCCTTGACGAAACACGTAATTGCCTTCGACGCATGAAGAACGGAAAAGCGGTGGGACCTGACGACATTCCGATCGAAGCGTGGAAATCGTTGGGCTCTCTTGGTGTGCTCATGCTTACTGACCTTTTTAACCATATCTTGAACACTGGTAAGATGCCGCATCAGTGGCGGCTTAGCTTTATTACCCCTATTTACAAGGGAAGGGGCAGTGTTCAAGATTGTGGTAGTTATAGGGGCATTAAGCTTATGAGTCATACCATGAAGCTCTTCGAGCGCATGATCGACCTCAGGCTCCGCCGAGAGTGTACTGTCTCTGAGTCTCAATATGGATTTCAGCCAGGATCGGGCACCATGGACGCCATTTTCGCCCTCAGAACTTTGATGGAGGCATACAGGGAAAAAAGGAGAGCTCTGCACGTGGCCTTTTTAGATCTGCAGAAGGCCTTTGACTGTGTGCCTCGTCAGTGTATCTGGTGGGCATTGCGATTCAAAGGGATCCCTGAGGCCTATATTGAGATTACCAGAGACATGTACCACGATTCCGCTTCTATGGTTAGGACTGCTGTTGGCGACACTAGACCCTTCCCAATTACAGTGGGGATTCACCAGGGCTCAGCTCTTAGTCCTTTCTTATTCAATGTAGTGCTCGATACTGTCTCGGCTCACATCCAGGACCAGCCTCCATGGCTGATGATGTTTGCCGATGACATAGCACATGGCCTGCGGGAGCCGGGACTCGAGCACCATCCGTATAGGTCCTGAGCCAGCCGTTAAGTCGGAGAAGTTCAGGTACCTTGGATCCGTTATGCACGAGCCTGGAGGCATCAATCACGATGTCCATGGTCGGATAAGCGCCGCCTGGGCCAAAAGGCGGGAGGTCACTGGTGTGGTCTGCGACCGCAGAATATCGCCCAAGCTCAAGGGGCTGATGTACAAGAGTATCGTCCGACCGGTTCTTTTATACGGCAGCGAATGTTGGCCAGCACTATCTCGGCACACTCAGGAGCTTCACGTCACGGAAATGAAGATGCTGAGGTGGATGTGCGGCGTAACGCGGTCTGACCACATACGCAACACACTCATTCGAGGTAGTCTTGGGGTCCGTGACGTAGCGGATAAGCTCCAAGTGCGTCGCTTGAGATGGTTTGGCCACATTACGCGCCGGCCTAAGAACTATGTCGGATGCAAGTGCCTTGCTATATCAGTTCCTGGAGTGAGACCTCCTGGACGCCCAAGGAAGCGCTGGCTGGATGTCGTGAAGCAGGACATGAGAGCCAATGGTCTAACCACCGAGGAAGCAAAAGACCGTGCAAAGTGGAGTAGGTTGAGTAGGAGGGCAGACCCTGGCAATAGCCGGGATTAATGCCAGGAGGAAGAATAATTAAATGAAAGTTGAAAAAAATATTTTTTAACATAAAGTCTCATTTATTACATTATAGGTATAGCCAAATGGGAACACATAGTAAATTTCTTCCAAATAGACAATGGTGATGGAAATTTTGTGTTCGCACCCAAATTAAAACAGGATCATATATGTCCAAATGCTAAGCAGAAAATGAGGGTGAACCTTGCTGCTCAAGTACTAAGTCACTCAGTTGCCGCGGAGATGTTTGCCAAAACATCTCAAGGTATTGTTTTAACTTTTTTTTCTGTTTATTGGTTCACAAAACAAATAACAATCTAAATAAATTCACATAAAGAAGAAATCACAAACATGGTAATTACACATGAAAACCTAAAATAGATAGATATATATGTAAAAATAAAATATTAAATATTAATTAACATTTTTAAAACATAAACACAGAGAGAAATTTAAAAAAATCTAATAGTTACGACTAAAATTGAATTAATCTTAAAACTAAACCATTTCTTTAATTTTCTTTTAATTGCTTAAACAAGAAGATTCATCTAACAATGACATGTTGATTTTAGTTTCTGTAACATGATCTTTATTAGCTCTTGTAATTTTCAGGATTGCTACCTGGAGAGGCAACAGTCACTGCAAATTTAGTATCAAATATGGATAAATTATTTGACTGCTTAAATAGTGATTATGCAGATCGAAAGAAAGGAAAGCCACACTGTACCAACATGACTGACAATTCTCCCCATTTGGATCATTTGAAGAAAATGTATGACTTTTTTGAAAATTGTACATTTGTAGGATGTCATAGCTCGCCCCCATCTAAGGAAGGTTGGATATGGACAATTAAAGGTATCCTAAGGTTGTATAATAATTTAAAAATAAAACATAAAATAAAAGCTTTATGTACTCGCCGTCTTCAGCAAGATTCTTTAGAAAATTTGTTTGGCACTATTAGAGGGAATTGCAGATCAAATTATAATCCAACTTCAGGGCAATTTGTTGCTGGCCTGAAGACGGCGATTTTATCCAATCTTGCTCATTTGGGGTCAGGAAACTGTAAAATAGATGATTGTAGTTCTATGTCAGATTACAAGGAATTTTTAACCACAACCTCTCCCACAGGCACATGCACAGAATCAGAAAGTCAAATTGTTTCAGAGATGCTCTCATTTGTGGAGTCATCCTTTCAAGAAAGTGTATCTGATGCACAAGAATCACAAGCTTGTGCATATGTCTGTGGATTTTTATTAAAGAACCTTGGCAAGAATAAATGCAAGGTTTGTGATTCAGTTTTAAAACTTAATGTATTATTGTACACTTTCATGGATTTCAAAGAATATGATAATGCTAAAAAGAAGTTAAACTATGTATCTGAAGATTTTATTAGATGTGTTGAGAACTGTGCCACAATGTGCAATAATTTATTCGAAACATTATCATATTCTTTAAACCTCAAAAAACTGGTAATTTGTAAATTGGAAGAAGATGTAAATTTAAGTTTTCTTGCCCAATGTAAGGAACATTTTAAAGAAAATGTTCATTTTATATGTAATAGTGTCTTCCACATAACAGTAAAAAGATTTTGTACAGTTAAAAATAGACAATTTGCAGATTATCAGAAATCGTTAAAAAGGAAAATAGATATATTAAAAAATAAGTAATGCTATATTAATGTTAGATTTATCAAATCAGCTTCACGCTGTATCCCGCACATAGCAGGGTAAGCAGAGGGAACCTGGTGTTAAGACACTTTGTTCCCCACTGTAGAGTGACAGAACTCAATGCCGCGCTTTGCCTCGACTGTATTAAATTCATTATATCTATTTTATTATTTTTATCATTATCTGTAATTGTTTTGTTATTGTTTCTAACATGTAAGGGCAAGTTTGTCTTGTTGCAATATTGTTATCATTAGCAGTTTATTTTAATTGTTTTAATTGTTGTCTATTGAATATCATGCAAGATAGCTGCCAGCTAATGTAATAGTTAAATATACTATTGACTCTTCTCAGCAGAAGTGCCTTCCGAACCGGTGGTAGCTTTTTGTTTATATGTCGACGATTCAAAAGTGCTTATAATTGTCTATTTAAATGTAAAATATATTGAATTTGTTTATAAGCAATAAAAAACATTTATAGTATTTATTCGTTTTATTTCTGCATTATTTTTTTATTATTGTACCATAAATTATTCAGACTCTTTCAAAATCATTTGGAGGTATTACATAATTTAAATAATAATACTTTCAAATGATTTTGAAAGAGTAATAATTCTGGCTTTTGAATAAAAATCGATTTAAAGCCAAATTTTGAATTTCCCGCAAATTGTGTTTTGGGGGCACGCACAGAGATGGCAGCAGCATCGTTTTGTCACCCATTTTTTAGTATGAAGTGAACATTCTTTGAGTAAATGTGTTCTGTGCTCATACCATTTGTGATTTTTGAAGTTTAATCTAAACAAAAAAAACTTTACAAAGTTTTAACTATTATCGCTAGATGCTTTATTATGATCAAAAAGATAATTCACTGTGTTTTTAAATAGTTAAGAATGCATTGTAACTTGTTATTTACTAGTGTACAGTGCGATTACTATTTAATAAAGGTAAGAGTGCAATTGTTTAAATAAGATTGGTCTTCAGAGGATGAGAGCTACACTTCATCATCAACAAATAAAGATACACACATTTGTTGCCTTATTTCGTCCTAGGCAACAACTAAAAAGGTAAATTATTATTTCAATTTTAATATGTAAAAAACAATATTGTAGTACAAACTCCAATACAAATTTATAACACAAACAATTCAAACTAAAGGACTGCCAGCAATTTAAAACTCATACTGCTATTTTTTTATTATATAGTAACCGTAGATATTTGTCTGAATTACAGTATTTTTTTTGGAAAATTTATGCATTCCTATATAATAAAACTAGATTCAATGAGATGAAAAACAATAGAAATACATTATCATCTTAATAAAACATATTTTTTTTTTATTTACTTAGCTTTGACAGAGCATTCACTACCTACTATTTTTAAGATAGTTATAGAGTAAATTTTACCTGATAAAGAAAACACTGCATACTTAATTTTGTCTTTATGAGGTATGAGGATGCTAATGGTGAAATATTATTAAAAGAAAATATATATTTACAGTGTTCAGTTCAGAATCACCTTTTTAAAATTATTTTGATATTAATTTTTTAGTGCCCGAGTGTATTACTGTTTTAAATTAAATCTTGTATAAATTATAAGCAAGAATTAGTAATAAAATATTTATATCTACTAGAACATAAATTATACAAGAACTACCTCTTTTTACATTAACAATAATTTAATTTGTGTCCATTATTTTTATTATTTTAAGAAATAACATTTTACTAGTTTATTAAGTTTAATTTGTGTATAATAGAAGAACAGATTGTTTATATAGGATTTTATAACTTCTGTTTTTTTCTAATAATAATATAACATATTTGGTTCTTTTCATCATCATCATCATCATCCAAGTAGGACTTACTGGTGATTGATGGAATGTGAAGACTTTGAGTTGACAGAGGGTTTTGCACCAACCATCACGGCAGGGGGCGCCTGCGGGTGCCAAGACTAGGACAATATGGGCCAAAAGGTAAGTTTTTAGTACAATAGACTAAAATCACGGATGTCTTCTTCACTCTAGCACTATGTGTTTTCCAACTCATAATAATTGTTTTGTTGTAATGTGAAACAGTTATATTTCTAAAATAAGGGTAAATGAAGATGCTAATATCTTAACACTAGGTTCTAACAAAAATAGTAAAAAATTGATATTTTAAAATATTGTAATAACTAGAATTATAATTAATTCCATATACATATACCTATATTTTTTTATCTTCACCCTATATTTCGCACATAGCAGGGTAGGCGCAGAGACAATTGTCTCATAAAAATCTTAAAATTAGTCTACTATTTAAACAGTATACAGAACTAGGCAATGCACTAGGTTCCCTCTGCCTACCTCGCTGTGTGCGGGATACAGCGTGAAGCTGATTATTTTATAATTTTTTAAACTTTTTTTAGCGCACACATATATCTAAATGGACGGACAACTACGTCTTCGTAGAGGAGAGATTCCTATAGGAGAGATGCCGCCGCTCTCCTTGCGGACTTCTTCAATGCTGGTCAATGGTGGTTTCTTAGATTGCTCTCAATCGACCGAAGCATCTTCCAGGGGCGACGGGAAATCNAATACCTGCATCTTTGAAAACATCTCGCAGAGAATCTCGCGCTCTTAGTTTATAAATATATCTTACGGCTCTTTTTTGGAGGATAAATATTGAATTTATGTCTGAAGCGGGCAGCATTCCATAAGATAAAATACTTTTATCTTATGGAATGCTGCCCGCTTAGGCTAGTCGGACAGTGTCAACGTCCGTCATTTGTCTTACTTTTTTAATTGCGAACGCGGCAGAGCTGAGTTTATCTGCATGTGCTTCCAGATGAGCGTTCCACTGGAGTTTGGAATCTATACTAACACCTAAGAAAATAGCTGATTCCGACACATTAAGAGGTTATCTTTTAATTATTATAATTAAATTACGTTTTTTAACATTTGGTAAAGCAAACTCGATGAATTTTGTTTTTTTAGCATTTAACATTAGATTATCAACATCAAACCAACGAAGAATATGCGATAATTCACTATTCACATCGTCATAGTTTATTTTGTTTCTATCAACCTTAAATATCAAAGAGGTATCATCCGCGAAAAGTACAATATCACATAGGTTCTTCACATAAAAAGGTAGATCGTTAATATAAAGAAGAAATAAAAAGGGACCAAGAATGGACCCTTGTGGAACGCCCATCTTTAGAGGAGATCCAGATGATTTTACATTATTTATACTAACCTTCTGGATTCTTTGGTTTAAATATGAGGCAATAAGGTCAAGGGCAGTATCCTGTATACCATAAAGTTTTAGTTTTACATGGTCTACGCAATCAAAGGCTTTGGATAAGTCACAAAAAACTCCAATTGCATTTTGTGACCTCTCCCATGCGTCATAAATGTGCTTCAGGAGTGCAGCACCTGCATCCGTAGTGGACTTGCCTTTGGTGAAACCATATTGCTCAGTATGGAAACAATTGTTAATATTTAAGAAAATTGTGAGCTGGTTGAACATTATTTTTTCAAATATTTTACTTAAGGATGGCAAAGCAGAAATCGGTCTGTAATTTCCAGGCTCAGATCTATCTCCACTTTTGTAAAGCGGCACAATTTTGCTAAATTTCATTAAATCAGGAAAAGTACCGGATTCTACACAATTGTTAAAAATTAGGAGCAATATTAGGTATAATTGAATTAAAAACTTTAATAGACATGCCCCATAAGTCACCAGTTTTCTTTGAATTAAGGCTTTTAAAAGTTTTGACAATTTCATCTGGTGACACATTCTTAAACACAATTTTTTGTCTACAAATATTTACATGGGTTTTTAGTATTAATTCTGCTTCCGAAGGAGATGATGGCAGTGAACGTGTTACTTCAGTAGATATAACAGAAAAAAAAATTTGAAAAGTAGTTGCCACTTCTAAATCTAAATTTAAGATTATATTAGTAACTTTTAATTTAATAGGTTCACTGACAGCTCTAGATCTCCCAGTTACAGTAGTAATAGCATCCCATGTAGCTTTAATTTTATTATTAGAATTCAAAATTTTTGCTCTTATATGCATAGACTTAGCCTGTCATAGCCAAGGTATGTGTACCTTTTTAAATATTTTTGAAAAATTTCTTACTTTTAACAAGAACTCCGGATCTTGATTCCATCGCCTCATATTATATAATTCGTATAGTTTGTTTCTGCTTCGGTATATACCAACAGTTGCCCAGTCGCTAAAAGTTAACTTCGAGTTTTTATATATTTGTTTAACTTTAAAAATGTTATCAAACTCTCTAGAGAGTAAATTAAAAACTTTACAATATACCTGATTCGGATTTAATCCGGTTATTTCTAAGGTTGCTATTTTTTCACTCACTTTATTATTAAAAATATTAATTTTATTTTCAGTAATTGGTCTTATTGATATTTGTTTACGTTCTGCGACTGTTTTATCTATAACCGAAAACATTTGACCACAATGATCCGAGCTTAGATTAGTAATAATTTGTTTTTCTACAGTCTCACAATGACAAAAAACATTATCTATACAAGTAGCGGACGTATTCGTTATACGAGTTGGCTCAGAGAAAATATTTAACAAATTAAAAGATTTAAATAAATTTAGAAGACGAAGGCTTAGTGATGTCACCTGTAGTATATCTATATTAAAATCTCCGCATACTATTAAAGATTTACTATTCGAACTCAAATTGTTAAGAACATCCTCCATTTTCTCTTCAAATACTTCAAAACTACCTGAGGGGGGTCGATACACGCATACTATAATATGTCTATTAAATTCAACGCAGGACAGTTCAATAGAGCGTTCGTCAGAGAGAGCTACTATATCTGGTCGCGATTTACAACGTATATCATTTCTTATTAATATAAGCGAGCCGCCGCGGATGGCCTTCTCTCTAACGAACGAACTTGACAATTTATAATTTTCAATATTTACTATATTACATTTCGAGATCCAGTGCTCTGTTATGCACATTATATGAATATTGAATTTTTTTAGAAATAATTCTAGTTCCAGTTCTTTGCCTCCTAGGCCTTGCATATTCTGATGTACTATGNGGTGTTCAATATTAATCGAATCTTGCCAGTTGAATCAGCATTAATGTCAAATAGGTCACTGTACTCATTAACCAACTTGCAAAGTCTAGGAACAGGAGAGTTTGATCCAAACACTGTTTTCCGGGGTGGGGGATAAAGGAGGGTTATTATGTTACGGGGAAATCTCGCTGGTACACGTATATTAAACTTATTGAGTAGCTGAGGGCAGTCAATTCCGTTGGTAAAAATTTTAGAGACAAAAAATATATCTAACCGCCTTCTACGTTCTTCTAAAGAAGTCATTCGGAAGTGATTTAATTGCTGACAATAAGAAGGTAGTATCTTTTTTGAAATTCCGTTCGAGGATAATAGGTACCGTAAGAATCTTTTTTGTATTCGTTCTATTACTAGAGAATGGCTTGCAAAGTGAGGTCTCCACACTACTGAACAATATTCTAAGATGCTGCGAACAAGAGATGTGTACAGCAGTAACAGTAAGCAAACAAAAAGGAGGCCTTTGTGGCACAGACTGTAAACGATTGTGATTTACGTTCCATTAAAAAATTCAAAATTGTCTTTATTCAAATAGGCAATTATTATAAGCACTTTTGAATCGTCGAATGAACATATGAACAAAAAGCTACCACCGGTTCGGAAGGCAGTTCTGCTGAGAAGAGCCGGCAAAAACTCAACAGTTGCTCTTTTCAAAATCAATGGTACAATCTATTACATTAGCTGGCAGCTATCCTGCATTACATTCAATAGACATTAATTCCATACATGTTTATCCTCTAAATGTTCTTGAATAGTGTAATACGCTTTACTTGTTAGAATTTTTTTTGTGGAAAACTAAAAATACACTGCGGAATTTTATTATATACACGTATATTCAGACCCATACAGGATTTACTAGCTTTTTGGGGGCAAAAACTTGGTGTAACAAGCTCATCTTTATTTCTCGTTCCTATCGTATGACTGTCACTATTTTTGCTATGACAATGTATATTTTGTCGGACAAAGAGAATGTTATAATATACAAATTGTGTAAAAATGTTATAATATACAAATTAATTAAGGAACTTACTTTTGCCGTTGGACTTCCATACATCTGTACATTAGAATGCAAGGTGTTAGGCGACACTATGACCCATAAGCTCAGAGAGAAGACGAACATGCTAAAAATCTGAAAAATGAAATATCACGTTGTATCCCACACAGTACAGTGCAGAGGGAACCTTGCCTTTCACCTTGCGTTACCTATTAAAAACAAAACTCAAAGCCTCGATACTAGAGCGAAGAAATAAAAACATTAAAAAATATTTATTTAAGTCCCCTTAGTGGGAATTGAACCCACAACCGTCGCGTTTACAGTCGCGCGCTTGTGGCCTTGCACCACGACTGAGCTGTATTCCGTATTAGAAATGAACGCTATTTCTATTAAAGAGTATATATTGTGTGAGTGGAATTTTATATTTCAAATATTTTTTTTGATCATGGCATGCACTATTATTGCTATTTCGTTATCTTCCTATTTTTTCGAAACAAAAATATGTCTATTAAGGCAAAAAAATACTTATTTCTAAACAATAACTGACTATAAACACGACAGTCGTGGGTTCGATGCCCATTCGAGTAATGATTATATTAATATATTTATTATGTTATCACACATATGACAAAGTACGTCGTACGCAAAGTGGGGAATAGAATGTCTTAATATTAGGTTTCACTCTGCCTACCGTGCTTACACACGGTATACAGCGTGAATCTGAAAAATAAGCAAAGAAACAAAGATACTCACTAAAGTCAATAAATTAAACGATATTATAATAAGCGCTGCAAGTTTCGAAGCTTTGCCGGTTTTTTTGCACATTTTCTATAAACCTGTAATTGTATTAAAAACAGTTGTATAAACTATAAAGGATGTAGAGGTACAGATTAATTAAAAAATGCATGAAACGGTCGTGGGTCAGGGGTAATGGAGTATTTAATATTTTCATTTACTCGCTCTGGGAACCAGGCAAAGCGCGTCGTTGAGTTCCCCCACTCAACAAGCAATGCCTGGCCTCGCCACGCAATGCCTCGCCTCGCCACGCAATGCCTCGCCTCGCCACGCAATGCCTCGCCTCGCCACGCAATGCCTCGC
>JAAIXI010000035.1:0-10509 GCA_013403645.1 Heliconius nattereri
ATCTTAATTAGTACCCTCCTCGCGTTGAATATTCTGTACTAAACACTATGTACTGTGAGACCTTTGTAAATGACAAATTCTTATACATTTATTTTATTAAAACTAAAATAACATTTAATGAAATTCGCTTAATTATTATCAAAAATGTGTATAAGAAAAATATATTACAAAAGTATTTTTAATAAATACATGACAAAATTTAATAGCAAATTAAATGCCGCGCTTGGTACAAATCTTGGTTTTCACTGAATTCTGGAGGCATTCAGTGTTGAGTGGCGGAACTCAACGTCGCGCTTTGTCTTGTTACTAGAGCGAGAAAATGAAAATATAAAATATGAAATATTTTCATTTCCTAGCTCTCCCACTTTCCACAATATCAATAACAATTTTCATTTCCTGGTGTGGGAATCGAACCCATAGCCGGTCGCGTTTACAGTCACACGCTTTTGCCCCTGAGCCATGACTGGCCACTGTTATTAAATTTTTAAAAATCATTTTACATTTAAATATTTTAATAGTACTACAACAGTGATACAACATAAACGTTTGAAAGCTATTAGCTATTTATTCCAAGCATTCTTTTAAAACGTTCATCTCTTCAAAATCAGTTTTAAAAATAATTTGATTCAAAGCGAAAACAATTGTAAAATAATTCATAATGAGTGCGGAACAGTTTTAATTACACAGATTTCTCTGTAGACTAAAGGAGGGGAAAGTACAGGAGACGCGGTGTTTCTGTATTAAAGTTAATACGTTGAGACTGAAGTAGAAACTTCTCTTGCTTTTAAATATAAATAATTTATTTATTTCAGCTTTTGTAACTTTTGTAAAGCTTTTAACGTTTGTTAGTTATCGTATACCAGATACAATTATATGATTTTAAGAAAAAAAATAATAAAATGTTTTAGTATATAATTCGTTTCTGCTTTCCTCGCTAATTTTGGGAGATGCGGTCTATTTTTAAGCTTCTTGCTGTATCCCACAGGTAGACAGAGGGAACTTAGTGTTAAGACATTCCATTCCCCACACGACGCTCAAATGTTGAGACATTACTTGTTGAGTGGCGAAACTCAACGCTGCCGTTTGTCTTGTTACTAGAGCGAGGAATTGAAAAGAAATAGAAATAAAAACCATCGTATTTACAGTAAGTCTTTAAGAGTTTTAGAAACACACTATAACATGAATATATAAATGAATCATCATTCTAATGAAAACACACAGAAAGTAAACGCAGTGTAGGGTTTCAGGGTCTCGTAGCTAAAGTTTTCAAGATTGCCCCAGCATCGCCCGCGGGGCGGTCATCTCCGCCACGAATAGCTACTGCCTTTAGGTATACCACGTGCCGGCTTCCAGAATGCAATATTTTATGAATACTTCCACTAGCTGAGGTCTGTAATGCCGCGCTCTTTACAAACAAATCCTAAAATAGACTCATTAAGTCCCACTGCAATTAAATTCTACGTCTAACGTTTAGTAAAAAATTTATAAAACGTGCGGTCGAAGTGAAATCAACAAACTTTAAGCATTTAGTTTACTCTTGTAATAAAAAAAAACTAATTATACATACGTACAAGTATATAGAAATGTACCTATATACTTACGTTTGTAGAAATGTAGTAGTAATTCCGAGAAAATGCAAATTCTTTGCATCTCTTCGTATGTAACAAAGATGTAGTTTCTTGTTATCACAGCGGGACAGATAACACATGGGTCTTGTATTTTTTTGAACAGCATCCAATATATTCGTGCGGACTTCGACTTAGACTTACAAATGGGTGCTCTTATTTACATTTTACTTTTCCGATTTAAAGTAATCCCTAAGGTGTTTGTAATTTTAACGCGACTGGTTTTTTTTAATTTTATTTAAATGTATATTTTATTTTTTCGCTTCGTTGAGTTCCGCCACTCAACGACGCAATACTTCCAAAATTTGACGAAAAAGTGCGGAACGAGTGTTTTAAGGGTTTCACTAGGTTTCCTTTGCCTACCCTGCTGTGTGCGGGATACAGCGTGAAATTGATTTGTTTTTTTTTTAATTATACAAGTTTATTTAGAATTAATATGAAGATATTAATTCTTCTGAATTATTAATATGAATTATAGTATAGGTATGATGATGGATATTATTATTATTATTATAAGAATAAAATTAAAGTTAAGAATTATCGTAAAACGAATGTTGCTTTTGTCTTACAGTCAAGAGAGTGGTGACATAATAATAGTCTAGTGATATAAATATTCAATAGAGCGAATTCATTATTAAATGAACCTTAAAAAGCAGGTCTCTATTTTTCTTGCTTGATTATTATAATTACTTTCTCGGTCGCTGTTAATGACTTTGAGCTCTACTTTTTTCTACGTTTTAATTATTATTTTTTTTATTTCTACAATTGCTTAATGAACGTTGTTCCCGAGTTCTCCTATAAGTAGAATAGTTTTATATTTTAACTGCGTTGTGGGCTCGACTTCCATTGGAGAAAATCAAATATTTGATATTTTCATTTCGTCGGTCTAGTAAGCGCGGTGTTGAGTTCCGCCTCTCAACACACAAAGCTTTGAGAATTTGGTAAAAAATAGTTGACGGGGGTGTCTTAATGAGAACGGATTATCTCAACATTAGGTTCCCAGGTTCCCTCTGCTTACCTTGCTATGTGCGGATATGCACATTGACCAACCATTGACCATTGACCATTGAAGTCACGTTCTTACTTACGTAAGTCTCTACCTGCACGATATTGGTTTATTACAACATTATTCTGTCGCGCGTCCTGAATAAAGAAAAGCACTTAAATCGTAGAAAATTGCATTTAGTTTCTAAATATTAAATACAAATCGTACGAAAGCGGTAGACTCGCTGCCTCGTGCCCGTAGTGCATGCAGAGTGCATGTGCTCACCTGTACTCACCTACATTGAGGCACTAGAGAGGACTGCAGTACTCATATGTTATGAGATAATTATCTATATGTATACTTAATATTAAGAGGACAGTCGTGCTGCCGAGCACAAATATGTGACTGTTTTTTCAGGGAGGCTATGTGCTATACCAGCGCTACAATCAACAGAAGCGTAGTAACAATGGAAAACGTTACAAAAACAAGTAGATTTAGCTTATAGAGTATAGTAAAAAAATCACAGAGTATTTCTTATTTCATCTATTATATACATTAAAAGTCAAGAAATGTTAGCTTCTAAATAATTATGATAATATATAATGGTACGTTAAACACTGCTTTATCTGAAGAGACCACTGGCGACAACATGATTAATTTTTCTAATTTTTTACACTAAATCTTTATAATTTTTTACACATATTAAATAATTAAAATAGAAACTAAATTGAATCATTATAATCTCATTCAAACTATTTTATCCATACCTATATTATACTGTCTGTCTGTCTGTCTGTCTTTTACGCAATCAGGCCCAAACCGCTAATTTAATTGTGATAAAATACTCATATAGAGATACTTGAGGGTACCGGGATGAACATAGGATACTTTTTTTTTCCTCATATTTGTAATATTTTCGATATATACCAATATATTAAAATAATTAATTTGACATGCAATTTATTCCGCCATGTTAATAACAATGGTCGCTACGCGTTGCTAAGCAACGGCTTGCAAAGTTTGTTGTTTTAAGAAAACGTCACCCAAAGTGAGTTTGCTTAATGCAGACATGGCGCGCGCCGATATAGATTTGTATACATTAACAAAAATTAGATGATTTCTATAATTTGATATTCATCCTTATGAAAATAAATATAATAGTCACTTTTAGCATTTCATCTAGATGGAAATTATAGTTTACTGTATAACATTCTAATAAATAATTAAGGAGATGTCACTGATTCCAAATGACTTAGCCTACGAGTTGTGTAGTATGACCGACGCGAACGGGCAGATGACTTTGTTGATTTTGTAATTTTTTATATATTTTCGAATTAATATTATTTTTTATGTAATTACTTGCTGCTTATAATTAATTAATCTTAGTTCGGTTATGTATACCGATGTTATACACTTAAAATATCGTAATTTTAATCATTTGGGATTTTATTTAATATTGTTCGCAAAAATTAATAATTATTTAATATAGAAAAATGTTTAGTACGCGCGCACGACAAACTTTAGGTACTTTTTCTAATGTTAAGAATTTCCTTTAGTTACTTTTACTTCTTTTGTTTGTTCATTTCGGTTACCCAGACATTTTTTCTAATAATAAATCTCCACTTATTATTATTTTTAACTTATTTTAATTATTTAGGCTTATATTTTCGCGGGCGTAGCCGCGTCCGGGCCCACTAGTATTAAATAAATTATTAAAATTTATTTCCACATATTTCACCCCCCCCCCCCTGAAGTTTCAGTCCTTTACTGAATTACATATAAATAGTATTACATAGTTGTTATACTCGTATTTCTCGCAGCGTTATTAATGACTGTCGTAACAGCTCAACTTCCTGACATCTCATGTTTCTCTTAAAGTAATGCTTCTAATGTCTACTAGAGATGATTTTGAAACTTCCATTGTTTACGTAACTATGCACGTTTAGAATTGAGCAAACTTGTTATTTAAATTGAAAATGTTTTATATAAGTTGATATTGGGGTAAATTGCAAGATCTATAGTTAAGCTAGTCAATAATTATCTTATTCAATTAGTTCATAAAAAATGTATCTAAATAAAAATAAATATAACATCTTTAATAATTATACAAGTGACGGTTGTCTATGGGTAGAGGACCTAAGTACTTATCTATTTCGCCCCCACGTATTGTCAGTGGCTTAGCAGATTATAAAAAATTTTTTTTTTGGAAAATGTCCAATTTTGATACTATTTGTATTTATTCCGTATACTTATGTATTTGTAGGTTTTAAAGTAGACAATACAAAAACAAATACTTATGAAATATTCTTTCTATAACGTGAGAAAGTAAAAATAAATGACCATCCATGTCCATTAGCCAATTCACGGCCTATACTGGGATAGCTTTAAAATTATAAATATAGAGGATATTTAATAGTGCAATTATTAAACAAGTTTTTAAATAAATAATTTAATTATCACCTAGTGATATTTGTTTCAGAAATTGTGAACATAACCAAATTGGCATTCCCCTGCAGGCAAGTCCCTGCAGAATCAGCAGCTTCACGTAATCACATTAATTTAAAATACGATAAAATAGGATAGACATTAATAAATCACAACTAAAAGGTTCCATTTAGAGGACGGCGGTAATGGCTGCCCGAAAACCGACCTGGAGCGTTGAACCAGCAAATACAATTACTATGCGTATTGTACCAGAAATATACAGCTAATTGATGTTTATAGCAGAAATGTACTATCATTATTAATTATATTATCTTTGGTTACTAGTATATATATCAGCTTCACGCTGTACCCCGCACACAGCAGGTTAGGCAGAGAGAACCTAGTGTTAAGACACTCCGTTTCCCACTTTCGGCCGAATTTTGGCAGAACTGTACGCCGCGCCTCGCTTTTGCCTCAACACCAGAGCGAAGAAATGAAAATATAAACGTAAATAAATATTTCAATTCGTCGAGTGGGAATCGAACTTGCAACCGTCACGTTACAGCCACTCCCTTGTGCCGCTGCGCCACGACGGCGTTACAATTACGTTTGGTTACTAATATCAGGATTTATACTGTCGTTTGGATGCTCATTTATCTATCTTTCTAACTAATCAAGAAAAATATCTTTTTGATATCTGTTAAAAATATAAGGCCACGCAATAATGCAACGCAGTGCACAACGTGTGACTGCAAGTGCGAGGTTTGTGGGTTCGATTTCTTCACTTCAACACGCAATGCCTCGGAAATACGGTGGAAAGTGGAGAATAGTGTTTAATATTTGCTGGATATTTTATATTAAGCTTAGTAGTTTATTAGATTAATAGAGACCAGTCATGTACATGTGTGACTGTAAACGCGTCGTATTTGTCTTTGTTTTTGTCTTAATACCAAACTCGAGATACAGCATGAAGCTAAGAAAATAATAATATAATGCACATTTCACGTAGAGGGTAATAAAGTTTTATAAAGGTAACAAAAACAAATATTCACAACTAAGGTGGTGAAATATAAACGTGTAGATAAATAAGAAAGTGCATTTTGGGCAGAGTTCATTATTTTTGTACATAATTTTGATGAATTTCTGAAGTATGAAAGTTTAATTACAAATGAATGTTGCATTTAATGTTTTTTCTTAATTCAACGCTTTACTCCATATGGGCAGAGGGACTCTAATATCGAGATATTCTTCACTTTCCATCCAAGTTCAAGCTATAGCTTCTTGCAAATCAGGTGGGAACTTCGAATTATGAACCAAGTACGAATTTATCTCATAGGCTGTCCAAATGCATTATAATGGCAGCAAAGGCAGTTTTCACAAGTAATTAATGATTAATATGGTTAGTGACGGACGGCAGACTGGGTTACGCGAGCCGCAGAGCTGATTGAGTTCAATTGGGGCGCATCTGCATATTCATGCGTCGACGCGAGGAGGATGCCTGCTGTAACAGCTGCTGTACTACTGAACCTAGGTACTACTATTTTTATTTAGTATTTGGTAAATATATCATGTAATTTTTACATACAAAAATAGATAAAGTAGTTCAATTAAATTCCTTGTTTTATTAAATTACTCTCTAATACAAATAAAAATACCAGCCGAATGCGAGTCGGACTCGCATTGCTAGAGTTCCGTACCAATTTCAGGATATCAAGTACAATTTATAAAAGTAGACAAATTTAACTTTGCGGACGTATGCACTCATTTTGTATGAAATGAACTACAATTTATTTATTTTTATTTATTTTATTTATTTACAAAAACCAACAAAAGTTATATTAAGACAGACAATTTTTTTTCTTATGACAAGAAAATCGTTTGAATGTCGAGAATTTGAACCTTGGATATCTTACTAGGATTCCCTGCATCCTAAGTTTCCTGATTACAAATTTATAATGTTTTTTTCCACGAGAAGTACAGTATAGGTTTTGATTACGTTAGCGCTCGTATTTTTTGATTGCCTTGACTTAGAAGTTTGATTTTTTCTATGTTCCAAGGGACCGCAGACCTGAATACTTAATATTAATTACAGATCCGTACAACCCCGCGATGAATGCTCTTGACAGACTCTCTTTGAGATAAGGAACACTAAAAAACAGCTAACAAAAGTTTTTATCGAAAGAGACTACTGACCGAGAAGGACTAGAATATTATAATACGAAAAGTTTTGTGTTCTACATATAAATAGTCGATGATTTTGTCCGAGGTACGTGACGAGAATATACGTCTCCATATTGGAGTAGGAATATTGAAGTTTTCGTGTATTGTTATTTATTAAGTTTACTATTCAATCAACTATTAATAGACGCACTGTTAATAGTTGATTGAATTGTTATTTTATTTTCAATTTTAGCTAGATATGGACAGATAAAAAAGAGGTGTACACCCATTTACAACTACTTCCTTTCTTTTTCGATACGAAGCTCCGAAAATTATAGCTAAAATCATTGTATAGGTATCATACTTTAATTAATTGATTAATTTATAAAATAAAGTGCGATTGTTAATATTAATAATTACATCCATAATTATGGGGTTATTATAAAAGTGCTGCGTGTGTTTGCTACAGCGCAGTGGTGTGACTGAGGGCTGCGGTCGTAGCGGTCCGAGCTTTAGTTTTTATGCTGTTTTAATCATTTGCCGTCCCTGGAGAGTATTATGGAAAAGTTTTTTTAGCTTCACGTTTTATTTCGTATCTAGCATGATAGGCAAAGGGAACCCAGTTATTCAGACAGTTTGTTACCCACTTTCCGATCAGTTTTTGAGACATTAGGTTCAATATAATAAACTAATACATTGATCGATCTGTATTTCGTTGCTTATGGGTCATATGCAAATGTTTCTCATTTACATTTCCCCGACTTTAAGTAATCAGTCCATTTGTTTAACTGAAGAAGTTCCTCTTAGTGGAGGTCCAAGGGAGCGATCGAGCTCATTCTGTATAAATAATTCACTAAGCCAGCCAAAGTGAGCTATTATGTACTCTAAGGAATCATCAAAAAGACATTCCGTTGTGAATATATGAATATTACTCTCAGCAACATTCAGCCAGTGAGGCCGTAGCGCACTGTGACGTAAGCGATGGTCGTTGGTTCGATCCCCACTTGGGGAAATGAATGATGAGTTATTGATATTTTCATTTCTTCGCTCTGGCACTGAGGCAAAAGCCTAGCATTGAGTTCCGCCACTCAACACGCAATGTCTTGAAAAATTGGACGGAAAATGGGTAATGGAGTGTCTTAAAACTAGGTTCCCTCTACTTACCCTGATGTGTGCGAGATACGCAAATATATTTTAAAAAGATTTAAAAAAATATATTGTAGTGTTTTTTATAAAAGTAAAAGATCCAGAAAGCTATTGTTTGTTTCCATCGCGCTCCTCTGCAATTTTACTGTTAGGGCCAGTCACGTTTACTTATCTTAATTAGTACCCTCCTCGCGTTGAATATTCTGTACTAAGCACTATGTACTGTGAGACCTTCGTAAATGACAAATTCTTATACATTAATTTTATTAAAACTAAAATAACATTTAATGAAATTCGCTTAATTATTATCAAAAATGTGTATGAGAAAAATATATTACAAAAGTATTTTTAATAAATACATGACAAAATTTAATAGCAAATTAAATGCCGCGCTTGGTACAAATTTTGGTTTTCACTGAATTCTGGAGGCATTCAGTGTTTAGTGGCGGAACTCAAGGTCGCGCTTTATCTTGTTACTAGAGCGAGAAAATGAAAATCTAAAATATGAAATATTTTCATTTCCTAGCTCTCCCACTTTCCACAATATCAATAACAATTTTCATTTCCTGGTGTGGAAATCGAACCCATATCCGGTCGCGTTTACAGTCACACGCTTCTGCCCCTGAGCCATGACTGGCCACTGTTATTAAATTTTTAAAAATCATTTTACATTTAAATATTTTAATAGTACTACAACAGTGATACAACATAAACGTTTGAAAGCTATTAGCTATTTATTCCAAGCATTCTTTTAACACGTTCATCTCTTCAAAATCAGTTTTAAAAATAATTTGATTCAAAGCGAAAACAATTGTAAAATAATTCATAATGAGTGCGGAACAGTTTTAATTACACAGATTTCTCTGTAGACTAAAGGAGGGGAAAGTACAGGAGACGCGGTGTTTCTGTATTAAAGTTAATACGTTGAGACTGAAGTAGAAACTTCTCTTGCTTTTAAATATAAATAATTTATTTATTTCAGCTTTCGTAACTTTTGTAAAGCTTTTAACGTTTGTTAGTTATCGTATACCAGATACAATTATATGATTTTAAGAAAAAAAATAATCAAATGTTTTAGTATTAAGTTCGTTTCTGCTTTCCTCGCTAATTTTGGGAGATGCGTTCTATTTTTTAGCTTCTTGCTGTATCCCACAGATAGACAGAGGGAACTTAGTGTTAAGACATTCCGTTCCCCACACGATGTTCTACTTTTGAGACATTACTTGTTGAATGGCGAAACTCAACGCTGCCGTTTGTCTTGTTACTAGAGCGAGGAATCGAAAAGAAATAGAAATAAAAACCATTGCATTTACAGTAAGTCTTTAAGAGTTTTAGAAACACACTATAACATGAATATATAAATGAATCATCATTCTAATGAAAACACACAGAAAGTAAACGCACTGTAAGCTTTCAGGGTCCCGTAGCTAAAGTTTTCAAGATTGCCCCAGCATCGCCCGCGGGGCGGTCATCTCCGCCACGAATAGCTACTGCCTTTAGGTATACCACGTGCCGGCTTCCAGAATGCAATATTTTATGAATACTTCCACTAGCTGAGGTCTGTAATGCCGCGCTCTTTACAAACAAATCCTAAAATAGACTCATTAAGTCCCACTGCAATTAAATTCTACGTCTAACGTTTAGTAAAAAATTTATAAAACGTGCGGTCGAAGTGAAATCAACAAACTTTAAGCATTTAGTTTACTCTTGTAATAAAAAAAAACTAATTATACATACGTACAAGTATATAGAAATGTACCTATATACTTACGTTTGTAGAAATGTAGTAGTAATTCCGAGAAAATGCAAATTCTTTGCATCTCTTCGTATGTAACAAAGATGTAGTTTCTTGTTATCACAGCGGGACAGATAACACATGGGTCTTGTATTTTTTTGAACAGCATCCAATATATTCGTGCGGACTTCGACTTAGACTTACAAATGGGTGCTCTTATTTACATTTTACTTTTCCGATTTAAAGTAATCCCTAAGGTGTTTGTAATTTTAACGCGACTGGTTTTTTTTAATTTTATTTAAATGTATATTTTATTTTTTCGCTTCGTTGAGTTCCGCCACTCAACGACGCAATACTTCCAAAATTTGACGAAAAAGTGCGGAACGAGTGTTTTAAGGGTTTCAATAGGTTTCCTTTGCCTACTCTGCTGTGTG
>JAAIXI010000232.1:1842-18321 GCA_013403645.1 Heliconius nattereri
CAGCTTTAAACTCTTCACCACTATTAAACTGTTTTTCATAATATAACATATACAGCGTCTCCCTACTCTTATAAATACCTGCTGTGGCCCAGTCTCCAAAGATAGGACTATGAGTATTTGTAATCTCTTTCTTTGTAATCTCATAATTTTTTAGTTTTGACAATAAACTTATTGATTTTTATGTATTTCTTTAGTTTGTTTCTACTGCAGTGAGGCAGACTTGATGATTTTGTAAGATTAAATAACGATGTGTCATTCTTGGTGAGATCAATAATTGAGTTACTATGTCTGTCCAACACAGGAGAAACCAACTGTGGAGCACTCTCAACTAACTCATTAAACAAGCTAATATTATGTAACACGGTAGCATTCTGAGCATCCTCCTGTAAAATGAGTGTGTGAGCCTCTTGCAGCTCCTGCTCCATGGTAGTTATCCTAATAAGGGCCTGCTCATATTCATCGCTGCACCGGTCAAACTTATCTACTAAATCTTTGAGAGTATCCCGTTCCTTTACAATTGTTGATAATTCTATGTGTATAGCAGTCATTTCTTTCTTAAGCCTAGTGTTATTATGTAATAACTTTACTTTACTTTAATTTTTTTTTTGATTCTTTGCCATCTATTAGCATAATATGGAAGTTCTTAGTATCTGTTCAATTATAAATCTGCGACAGCGGTATTGCAAGCAGTTCTGTTTTTTAATACAAGATGGCGCTATGGGGGTAATCCTATCCTATATCTTATAAAACAAAGTTGCTTTTCGTGTCTGTCTGAACTTTCTAACTTTTCTTCTTCTAAACCACCCAACGGATTTTGATGCGGTTTTCACCATTATGTCGAGTATTTCTCAGGGAAGGTTTATATATAGTTTATTATTTGTACATTCTTATGTAAGTTAACATAAATAAGATAAATGTGTATAAAGTCAACTTTCGCGCATGCGCTGCTTTAATGGTAAGTACTATATGAAAATAATGTACTCGAGTATTGTTCCTCTTAATAAGATCTCTTAATAAGATCTACAAAAAAGTCCGCGACAGCATATTCGTATCTTTTAAGGATAACGTGTAGTGATCATATTTCTGTCTAAAAAATAATAATTTCAATATATTTTTTAATGTGAGGGATATTTTTCCATAATGGTATTAATCTTTATCCTTTAAAATACTTTATTATTTTTTAACGTTAAACGAAGATACAATTTGCTTTTTACACTATTTCGAAGCTGCGAATAGTTTTAGAGAAATGCTCTCAGCATATAAATAAGTATATTAGTTACGTTGGCCATTTAATGTAGATCAAAACTGTCTTTTACTGTTTTTCATTTTAATAAGTACTTTTGAAGTTGTTACAATATCAAAAAATCCTTGCTGCGAAACGGCTTATACAGGCGCGTCCGCCGCGCCCGCCTGCCTTACACGCATCGGTGGTTCATTGGTAGAATGCTCGCCTGCCACGCGGCCGGCCCGGGATCGATTCCCGGCCGATGCATTCTATTTAATTTTCCTCACATGCAGCCACGTAGTGCTTGCTTTTTATCAGGGACAGAGTACCGTCTTCCCTATCCAAGCGGTGTCACTGTAAAAGCCAATAGGACTAACAGCATTACCCGTCAGAGAACCAAGGCCCTGATGTCGTTCGGAGCTACTACTGGCAAAGTAAATTTAGAAGTGATTTGGAGCTATCCAATAATTATAATGTATTTCCACGCGACATAGCTGGTTACATCTTTCATTTAAGTATTTTTGAGTCAGAGAATAGTAGGTGGTCTGCTGTTTATAATTTCTTTCGTTTAAGTTTTCTGTTGTTTGTGCTATTTATTTGTGTTTATTTTAAAACAATTGGAAAATCCTTATTGGAACTACGAAAATGCGGGTTGCATTAGGGTTTAATAAATTTTCACATTATCTTAAGTGCTTTGCAAACATATATTATATGAATAATTTAGTAGTTAAAGCGGGCGAAGCCGCGAGGGGTTCGTTAGTTATTTTATATTATGCAATATAATTAAAGTGTCAACACAGGTGTTTTTATCGACAATTAGTAGTCTTTTGTATATAAATAGAGATAAATTGTATCTATAAATCATTTTCCTCTTATAATTTTAGTTCGCTAGTGAAGGTTAAACACGATTTATTTTGTTAAATACATTTTAATTCCATTATATCATAATGTAAGACTATCACATCTTAAGTCATTATTGAAGTGAAGCATTCAGTTTAGTGTAGTTAGTGCATTGTTCAAGCATGTTCAAATATTGTATAGAGCAATCCTACACAAGTAAATTAATGGCTACAAAACTCCATACATAAGACAATATTTTCTCTTATAATCTTAATGAAGACAACATAATTGGTATGTGCTACTTGTATTATAGTTAACATGTATTCTTAAATCTACTTCTATAAGATTAGAGTTAGTAATCATTGTTTTCAAAAATGTATATTTTAAAATAAATCAAATTCACAAACCTTACTTATCATGAAAATCATAATAATTTTGTAATTTTTTTTTAGGTTATTCACTCATATTTATAAAAAGTACAGCATTCTCACCATTTAAATGCTTAAAATAACCATGGAATGTTTTCTACAAGGTAAAAGTAACTTTTTACTAATATCTGTTTGTCTGTTATTCATATAGTATCAAAAAAATTTTTTTTATTTATTTTACATTGAAGTTAGTCCACTGGAAGCATATTAATGTAATTACCAAAAATACCTGCCTTCTTATCAGTATGACTAAAATATGTATAGCTATATGAAACTAGGTATATATTCTTATACCTTTTAGTGTAGAATGTTTGCATAATTCTAAAAAAATCTAAAAAAGGAAATGACAAGTTTTAAAATATATTAAATATTTATTTTTTGTCCTATTATTTAGGCTTCATCTCCGGGAATCATTGTTATAATAATTATAATCAGCTTTAGCAGGCAATATACAGAAGAAGATTCTTCAGCATTTGTCTGAGTGTAATATTTACTCTATTTTGAAATGCTTCCAGTTTAAATAGATTAACTCGTTAGTATGAGTAAATAATAATAAACGTTTAATAATTTTGATATTTAATACTATAAAGATGGTGTAGTTTGTAGTTATTGAATAGTTGTAATATTGTTTGTATATTATTATAAGTCTTTGTTTTATTCACAAAAAATATAATTTATGAGATACAATAAATAAATTCTTTTTCATTCATTCAATTCATACTTTGGATTTATTTTGTTTTAAAATGTAAAAATATTTCTAGAGCATAAATATTGTACAATTTGTAAAAATAAAGCCTCATACTTTTGGTCTTTTATTTACCTGTACTTTACAGTGGGTAAAAAAAGTATTTGCACACCCAAATTTTTTGATGTTACATCTCCAAAAAAAACAGAATGCTTTTAGTTAATTATTGTATCTAATTTCGATGCGCTGCAAGATAAAATATCGCGCAACACTTTACCGTAATCTACTGCTTTTATTATTCCTTCGATAAAAGCCAAGTTTCCGACACCATTTGCTGTCATGCAGCCTCAAACCATCACAAGACCACCGCCGTATTTGACTGTACTATGCACATGTATATGTGTCGACTGAAATACTGAACGTATTTGGCTTGCGCCACACAAATGTTTGTGTGTCCGTTCCAAAAAGATAAAATTTGCTTTCGTCAGAAAAAAATTTTTTTTTTCCAAAATTCTAAAGGGGTATTTACGTATTCTTTCGCGAAAGTTAGTCTTTTTGTTATATTGGCCTCACTTATGAAAGTATTTTTCCTCCCTGCTCTGCTGCGAAGACCAACGTTACCCAGTACGTTTCTTACAGTTTGGGAACAGACAACCTTACCTGATCTTGACGCGATGTCATTTGATAAGCTTTGAGCGCTCGTAAATGGTTTATTTTGTACCGATTTTACAATTTGTCGCCTTTCTTTCGTACTGAGCTTCTTCGGAAGAACCTTGCCTTATTTTCAACACTATCCATTTCTGCTCGTTTTTTTTTATAATATACTACACAGTCGAGTAATTTAACTTTAAATTTGACCCGATTTGGCGATAACTTTAACCTTCATTACGGAGTAAAATAATTTTTTCACGCGTCGATAACGACAGTTCAAATTCTTTCGGCATGTTGGCTTCAAGATTGTTTCTGAACAGTAAACAAATGTCTCCTTAATAGAATACGTTTCCCGATGTTCACATGTTGAACGATGTTCACAAACGATGTTCATATTTTACCTAGTGACCAAATGTCGCGGGAATAACATTGTATCAAGAGAATGGTTGGTGTGCAAATACTTATTTGACTTTAAGAAAAGGTGTTTTTACCATCTCATTTATTTACTTTTATTGTCTAAGAATTTTTAATAATCAATTCTAAATATATATGGATTAAGCTATTAAATACAATAATTAACTGAAATCATTCTGTGTTTTTTTAGGTGTAACTTCAAAAAAATTAGGTGTGCAAATACCAAGGAACATATACGAGTACAAGAAGCGTAACTCCCATACAAAAAATTTGGCCAATAGCTTTACACGCTTATACTACTAGCGCCGCATTTTATAGCACCAAACTTTTTCGGAAAAGCGGGAATACTCAAATTCAAAAGCATAATTACTAGTACTCAGTATTGGGGTAATTTTTATTGCAATTAACAATTAAATATTAATAATAAAACATTTGTTTGTACGGAAAACAAAATTACCAATTAATTGTGATTTCCGTACAAAAAAAATATGTTAAATTGTTAATAGTTAATTGTCAATTAAAATTACCCCATCACTGTAATAAAAAAATATCTAATGTTAAATTAAAATGATATTGGTAAGTATAATATTAAAAGAACATAAATACGTAAAAATGTTTTATTTTATTTCAAACGTTCATTACAAATGGCTGTTTCACATTTCTAATGATTTATTATACACTGAACTGGGAACTCTTCTCGAGGGGTCCTTCAGTTGCGGCCTGCAAATTTATTTATAGTTGTATAAAGTAACAATAAGCCGTAATAACCAACAGTAATAACTTGGTTAATTTAATACAAGTTTGCTTTATGAAAGCGATTTTTTAAAATAAACTTTTCTGAAACTGTTCTGAGTAAAAAAAATGTTTACAAGTGGTACAAACTCTTCCAAGATGGCCGGGAAGATGCCAATGACGAGCCTCGCTCTGGACGCCCAAGCACGTCAACAACTGATGAAAACGTTCAAGCAGTGAAGAAAATTGTTCTGGAAAATCGTCGAATCACTATCAGAGAAGTTGCTGAGGATGTTGGTATATCGCTTGGCTCGTGCCATGAAATTTTTTCTAACGTTTTGGGCATGAGACGTGTGTCAGCGAAGTTTGTTCCGAAATTGCTAAATTTTGACCAAAAGAACCGTCGCATGAGCATCGCTCAAGAACTGTTGAATGACGTCAACGACGACCCAGATTTACTCAAAAGGGTCATAACTGGTGACGAATCATGGGTATATGGTTATGATATCGAAACCAAAGTCCAATCGTCCCAATGGAAGAGCCCAGATGAGCCAAGACCGAAAAAAGCACGCCAAGTTCGATCAAATGTCAAAGTTTTGCTCACTGTTTTCTTCGATTACCACGGCGTGGTGCATCAGGAGTTCTTACCATATGGACGTACGGTCAATAAACAGTATTATCTTGAAGTTATGCGCCGTTTGCGAGAAGCAATACGAAGAAAACGTCCGGAATTGTGGAAAAACAATTCATGGCTTTTGCATCACGATAATGCCCCTGCTCACTCATCTTTGCTGGTGAGAGATTTTTTGGCCAAAAACAACACCACAATCATGCCTCAGCCACCATATTCACCGGATTTGGCCCCATGTGACTTTTTCTTGTTCCCAAAACTAAAGAGACCTATGAAAGGACGGAGATTTGCAACGATTGAAGAGATAAAGACTGCATCGCTGGAAGAGCTCAAGGCTATACCGAAAAGTGCTTATGAGAAGTGCTTTGACGATTGGAAANCATATATGAAATGTACAGTTTTTTATATGCTCTATATTTGTATTTAAATGATCTCTACAATTATAGAGAAAATCAAAGTTAAATTGATTAAGAGATAGTAGCATGTTCTTTTTTAGATGTGGTTTCCATGCTGATACATTTAAATGTTTATTTATAATTGTAGCTAAAGCTTGAACACTTATTACAAAATTTTCGTTGACATAATTTAAAGAGGTTGAGGTGTTAAGGTTAGTTTCATATTCTTTAAGGCCTGTAAACATATGAATGGCTTTTTCAGAAACATAAGCAAAGTTAGTTAGTTAGTTAGTTAGTTGCTTAGTTTTTTAAAAATGAAGCCACAAACATATGCACAAGCTTGAGACTCTGGTGTCACCTTCTCTACTTCGTCAACTGCTCCAGCTGCCACCTTTCCAAAATCAATGTCATACTCGATGTCAGTCATATCGTCAAAGTTTTCTGTGATAGATTCTTCTTCTGTAAGAAAGCTAATTAAATTGTCAGCAATTTGAGCAGTATCATTTTGGCAATTTGTCTATTGTCCTGAATGTCGCAAGTTGCTGACAATAGCAAAGACAATTTTATCACTGCAATAAATTGTTTTATCGTTGGTTTTGTGTTTGACTCACAGTTATACCTGACGCATCCAAAGAAGTTTTCTAAGGGATCTTGATTTCAACGACGGGTGGAAAGCTTATTAACATTATTTTTTTTAAGATTATCATAGTTTTTCAATTGCGTTAAGTGTGTGTATCCAGCCTTCTTGAGAAGGAGGCATGGTGCGATTGTTAAGAAATTTCATTGAAGAAATAAATTTCTTCATTTCAAAAAATAAAGCTAAATGAGGGCTTATTTTGGTCATAATATGGAAAAGCTATGACTCATATTTAAATTGCACAGCTTCTTCACATTTTCTTCTTCTGTTAATGTTTTTATAACATTTTTAATTTTCTTACTTTTTAATGTTTTCCTTAATCTCATAGTTTCTTTTATTCTCTTTTGGCATATATTGAATAGTTTCAAATCTTTGGGGCTCATGTCACTCATTTTACTCACAGTCGAGCATTCCTTTCCTTTTTTTATAGAAGAGTCGGGAAGTAAATGTGTTTCTACTGATTTTGGGGTTACCGCTGCATAATCACCATTCTGAAACACAAACAGTTTTGTATACTTTTACAAAAAAATTATGTATGTATAAAATAATAAAATACTTAATAAAATAAATTTACTTTTGTTGTTGGTTTAGGTGAAGTTATAATTTCTGCGGGTTGTTGAAGAAAACAATTTGTTATAATTTGCGCATTGAGCTCATTCACATTTTCAATTTGTGTCAACGGAATTCTATAGGTTGAAGGCTTCTGTTCCATCATGTTATTTGTCTGATTGTCAATCTGCAATAATATAGACAACATAAAGTCTACTTATTTAAAAGAGTTACAGAATGGCTAACAATCTATTATTTAGTTGCAATAAAAAACTAAACCTGATATTTTTTTCATTCATAGGTAAATCATGCTGCTCAACTAAGGTTGGCACAGCATACATGATCAGTCTTCGTTTTCCATTAACATGAAACTGTATGTACTAAAATGTCTCCCACATAGGACTTTATTGGAATTATATATAGATTGTAATGATTCTATAGAAATAAAATCTTTATTAGACCAACAAAATTTGGCCCAAGTTTGTGCTCTGAAAATATAAAATAAATTTATTGATCTTTTTTTTTAATAAATAGAAAATCAAACAGTATGTAGAATCATCTATATATATATATTGGTCCCGCCGGTCACGTATACTTAATTTTCTATAATAATAAGATATATCAATTCAATGTTTGGGATATCATCACTTACTTGGCAATATTATATATTCCAGGTTTCGGAAACCTGTAAAAGAAAAAGGCCAAATCTTCAGACCGTGTTTTACCACACTTAGCACATCTTGTATCGAGGTATAGCCATTTTAATAGATAAACTTAAAGTAAATATATAAAAGAAATAAATAAACTTAAATATAAAGAAGAAATTTAAATATGTAAGGTCAGAATACAGCAAATTTACAAGATATGGGGAAAGAATAACAGACTCCATCAACACATAAGCGTGAGGTAAAACAACATAACAGGGTAACACTGATCGAACGTTCTCTGCGCATATGTATACTGCGCAATTTGCCGCGCGTGCTTCCCATTATCAATAACATATTTGCCAGACTATAATAAAATTTAATTTAGCCACTGCTATAGTTAAGTCCCAAAAGAAAAATATAACAAAATAAGCAAAAAAGTAACATGTGGAATTAATATTATAAAAATCCAATTTATTGCACAATTCTTTTTGTCTAATATTCTTCAGCAAATAAATTCAATTCATTACAATTATGCAAACATGTATTTTTAATTCCACTTTAGCAACACACTAAGTACAAAATTGCAGCATTGTAAGTTGTCTGCTATATCTAGAAATCTTCGTACAATATATATTTCTGCATAAAATATACAAATTATGGTTGGTACACAAAATTAAAATCGTAATGTGAAACCAAGTTTGAATCTTGTAACATAGAAGCAGGCTGGGAGGGTCACGCGTAAACGTAACGTGGAATGAACTAATTAATAATAATAATTTATAATTTCTAGCACCAAACACGCACAGCCAAAGAATATCTATGTGTGCAGGCAAAACTTTTTATATGGGAGATAACAGACCCTGGCAAATACTTTTTTTACCCACTGTACGTCATACGTCACACGTCACTGCGCCGAACTAATGTCAAACAAGAAGCGAGTAGCGACTTCTGTTGAACTCTATAGTCTCTGGATATTGGCTCTATTGAGAAAAGTTATAGAATTATTAAATAAAAAGTATACTGCATGAGGAGTCACGCACAATTTCCGTAGCGTATAAAATTATTTTAGTGTTTATTTAAAGCCTTAATTACCTTAAAATTCTTATGGACTGTATTTTATTCTTATAAAGTTTTTTGACCGTTGTTGTTTAAATTAAAATTGTTTTATTATGTATCAAATAGGTATGCAGTTATAGGAATTTGAAATAGAATACATATTCTATGTGTAATAATTTAGCAACAATTTATTTAAGTTAGTAAATAACCGTACGCGTATTGGATAACATTTTTTGCTTTTATTTTTCTAACTTTCTTCGTTATTTAATTGAAGAGCCATAGTTTAGTCGCACGGTTACGTTTTTATTTACAGTTATTCATTTATATTTTGTTAACTTCATTGAGTTCTCAAGATTTCGTGTCGAAATCTTTACATGAAGTAAAGGATACAATATTGTACTTTTTAATTGAAATATGTTACGAAAATATTAAATTTAAATGTTGCGTTTATAGTTACGGTTTTGTCAGTATGGACCTTAACTGCGTATAATGTTTAATAAGTAATTAAAATAATATTTATTTTTTTATTGGATATTGTATTACTATATCGTCACCACCACTTTAAATGAAACCAAAGTTTTAACTACTCTATAAAAGCCTAATACAATTAAAACAAAAGAGGTTTTGCCAAAAATGAAAAAATTTTTTTTCAAACAAAATAAATAATAAAGTAAAACGCAATTTATTAAGAATGAGGCACGCACACATAAACCTATCCGCAGGGACACCGCCGCACACTCCTCATTCCGAAATAGAGTCGTAGGTATTGGCGATAAAGTTCAAAGTTGTTTAACCTTTAATAGTATTTTTGTAGAAGTGTTTACGTTATTGGTCTATGCGTTACTGCATCACACGAAATACTGTTACAGATTTAATTTATAACGATTATTTAGATATTTACTTATCTTTAGTAAGTTTCAGTACTAAATTTATATATGCATTTATTAACATACCTTTTTTGTATTAATTTATTATTCTAAATGTTTCTAATAATTAAATATATATAAATATTTGCTTGTATTATTATTTTTTTTAATTTTACTGATTCTACTAGTAAATATTTACAGATACAAAATGCCATATTGTTACTTATTTATAAGAGATAGATATATGGTATCGCGGATATTTGTCATACACTGTACTACTATATGTACGGCGCACGCGCTTAAAGCAATTTTAAATCAATTTGATGGCCTTCCTTATTTAAGGCTAACTAAGACCTGCACTGTAATGTTATATAGCCTTTAGCACTTCTAAAGAATGCAGCTTTCATACAGAACAAAAACAAAGTAAATTAGACCAGTAGATCCAGCCAAAACAAACAAACTCTTCCGCTTTATTATATTAGTATAGATGCTTTATTATATTAGGTAAACCTTAAAAGGATGCTTCTCGAACGAGTATCCACACCAACCACTACGGTTGTCCTATGTAAAACTGGCATATTGATAATGATAAGCACATAATATGTACCGGACGGGCGGATCTTGAATGAATGAGCCGCTGACGCCCTGTACTAGACATGGGCGTTACGTAGAGTCACTAATTTCAGAAACTGCTTACAAGCCAAATCACGGCGTCACTAGTTTCGGGCTGTCGTCGAAACTACGTACATGTTACGTTGTGGTTATGTGTCTGTACACATAGCCATTATTTCACAAACGTAGTTTCATGAGAGTAAGCAGTAAGCACTAATCAAGTTACATCGACACTAGCACAGTTGTATCTCGCTCTATTATAGTACGTGCCGCAAGAAAAAAAAGAGACAAAAATAGGCGAATTTGATCGCATATTTTTTTATATCGATTACTGGAACAAAAACATTGTTCTTTTTTGTATTATACACGCAATGAAACGAAAAAGCGATTCTAAAATTTAAATGCAGAAGTAAAACTATAAATAATATTTATGAAAATTTCAAGAAAAACCATATTATTTTTAATAGCTATATTGACACTTACTTAGTTGCATCTCGCTCTATTTTGGTACATTCCGCAAGAAAAAAAGAGATGGCAGAAGTTTGATATTTATGCGTTTATGCAATTTGATCGAATATTATTTTATATCGATAATTACAATAAAAACATGTTTTATAATTACACACGAAATAAAACGAAAAAGCGATTTAAAATGTAAACGCACAAGTTAAATTGTATGAAATTAAACTAAATTATACATAATTTTTTTAAAAATTCAAACAAAAACTATATTATTTTTAACAGTTACACCAACACTAGTATAGTTGCATCTCGCTCTATTTCAGTACATTCTGCAAGAAAAAAGAGGCGGCAATCGTTGAACTAACATGCAATTTGATCGATATTATTTTTATATCGATAATTAAAACAAAAACATATTTTTATTACACGCCCATGGAACCAAAACTGTAAATGCTCACGTTAAATTTTACGGAATTAAACAAACCATAAATAAAATTTTTGAAAGTTAATTTGAGAATTATGCCAAACGAAAAAGTAAAAAAACGTATTAAGCGTTATTATTTACTAGTAAGTAATTTAAATTAAACAACTATCCCTTTTTAAAGATCTAATAACTGAAAAAGTAAAATAATTGAATGACAATTTATTATATAAAACCTTCCATAAATATTCCAGAAATATTGTATATCAGAAACTACTTAACCAATGAAACTCTGAATTTACGTAATTTCGAATATTTGACCTTTTTAAATAAAAAACGATCACCTTGATATGACTTTAGTTTCCGAGAAATTTGTGGATAAACATATTTACACAATTTAGTCGTACCACGTATAGCGTTTAATCATTAAACAGAATTTTAATAAAGTAACTTGAAAAATAATGAAGTGTAATGTAAACTATGTCTATTGAATATTTTATATGTTTGAAATAATAAAAAATGCACGTCAAGGCACAAGCGTACAATTGTAAACGCGATTGGTTATGGGTTCGATTCCCACTAGAGGAAATTAAATATTTGATATTTTTCAAGTTCTGCATTCCTAGGTTCCCTCTACCCACACTGATATGTAATAAATAAATAAATCCCTAATTATTTTACTTTATTAACTACATCCCTATGAAGTGTAAATATCTATCCCTATGCCGTATTTTTAAATTTTAGTTTTAGAAATTTAGGCAGTTAATAAGTGCCAAGTGGCGATTAACGAAAGTCGTTGACTTGAATTGTGAACAAAGTGTTTTGGTGTAGTTATTACTACGTCTTTTATAAAGTGTAAATGTTTTTTTTTTATAAACTTAGTGAACTTAATGAAAAACAATTTAATAATAAGAAGAATTAGATTACGTTTATTTTTTTATAACTATTTTTAAGTTGTAAAAGAATAATGTCGCGCGCAAATTTACGTGTTTTATGGGAATTTTTTACAAAAAATTACGTTTTAGAAAAAAAAGCTAAGTGTAATATTTGTGGAGAAATTTACAGTTATAAAAGCTCGACGGCTAATTTAAAAATACATTTGAAACGAAAACACTTAAGCGCTTATGCGCAAGTCTCTACGGCTCAATTAAATTTACGTGCTCCTATTCAATTAAACCAGGTACCACATACAGTAAATATTGCAGCAGACCAATCTGTACAGCCTTGTACTTCATCGTCACTACCTGGTTCCTCTACCTTGTTATCCACGTTCCACCGTTCATCTCAACAGCGGATTAAAAGGTATGGCACGGCGAAAAAAAAATCGGAAGATACAAAAAGAAAAATAGATAATGATTTAATAGAGTTATTTATTGATAGTTATCACCCATTTTCTTTGGTTGAAGAACGGGCATTTAAAAAGTTCGCTCGATGGATACCCGGCTATCAATTGCCATCAAGAAAAACGGTATCTAATATTTTAATACCTAATTTGTATAATAAGACCACAGAAATAATAAAAAAAGAAATCTCAGGCATAGAAAATGTATGTTTAACGACAGACCTCTGGACATCTAGAGTTAATGATGCATACCTTGCCATAACTGGACATTATATTGACAAAAAAATTCAGATGAAAATGGTACTTTTAAAATGTGCAGTACTAACAGGTCCACACAGTAGTGCAAATATTCAAAATTCCCTTCTGGAAACTACTGAAGAGTGGAATGTCACCAAGAACGTGAATTTTGTTGTAAGTGATAATGCTCCAAATATTAAAAAAGCCATAAAAGACTTGGGCTGGAAGCATTATGGGTGTAACGAACACACCCTTAATTTGATAGTTCAAGATAGCCTACAAATTGTACAAAACAGTCTAGATAAAGTAAAATGTATAGTCCGCCACTTCAAAACAAGTGCCATTGCCTTAGAGAAGCTTTTGAAAACTCAAACACAAGACAACCCAGACCTAATACCAAAGCGCCTAATTCAAGATGTTCCAACCAGGTGGAATTCCACATACCATATGATTGAGAGGTTTGTGGAACTCGAAAGCTACATTCGTGCCGCAGTAGCCGTATTAAAAAAAGACTTGCCAATTATTTCAAATGAAGAGTGGACCGTGATCGCGGAACTTTGTAAAGTGCTGAAACCATTTGATGAAGCTACTAAGGCGATGAGCGGTGAAAATAATATCACTGCTAGTTCCATCATCGTTATGACTAGATGCCTTAAGGGATCGTGTGATCAACTTGAGATTGAACATTTCACAGACATAACGAAATCGGTAATTTCAGTGCTTCATTCCGGATTGGAAACCCGCTTCGAAGGGGTGGAGAGGAGTGGAACGTTTTCCATTTGTACGTTCCTGGATCCCAGGTATAAAAATAATGTTTTTTTAGTTCCTCAAGAAGCATCTAGAATAAAAAAAAAGTTGAAGAAATGATAGTGGCAAATATTAATAAGCGAAGCTATTCTGACCAACCGTCGGTGGCTCCTACAGCAGATCCAGTCACCAAAGATAAATTTTCACCATGGGCAATACTTGATTCTCTTATAGGCAAACAGCAACAAACTAGCACTCCATTAACACGTGCCATAAGAGAAGAATACTCTTACATTAATGACGAGTTTCTACCAGTCTTTGACGACAACGGGAAGTTTAATTCTCCGTTGGCTTGGTGGGGATCAAATAGCGACTTCCGTTCCTTGTGAGCGGATATTTAGTAAAGCTGGACTGATGATAAATGAGCGTCGCACCCGACTAAAAACAAATAGAGTGACTCAATTTTACATATTTAAATTCTAATTTAGATCCAAATCGATTCAATGACTAATAGTATATATATATACATAAAAGTGTGAATAAAAAAATACAGAAAAAATATACATAAACAACAGTAAATATTTCATATTCTGTAGCCCGCACACAGCAGGGTAGGCAGATGGAACCTAGTGTTAAGACACTCCATTCACCACTTTCTGCCGCGGAAGTTAACGATGCTTTGCCTCGACACCAGAGCGATGAAATGAAAATATAAATGTAAATACATATTTAATTTCCTCAATGGGGATCGAACCCGCAACCGCCGCGTTACAGTCACGTCCTCGTGCCGCTGCGCCAAGACTTCCTCTACTCTACCTCTATAATTAAAATAAATATGTAAAATTATGAAAATATTTATTAGAATTAAACTCGGAACTTCATTGTGCAGCACATATGAATTGTTAGCCAGTTCCGAGTTTTTTTTTGCTATGCGTGACGTAGCTTTCTTAATGTTTATTATTTATTAAAAGAGTCGGTTACAATCGCTTGCGACGTTCACTTCACACTTGTATATCTTAAGCACGTTGAAATTTTTTATGCGATCTACTAAGACTTTTAAGAATTCCAGTTCAGTTATTATTTTATTTAATTCATTCATTGAGAATCAATTACAATATTGTTCAACTATCTGGAATCCATATTATGAAACACATACAAACTGATTAGAACGAATTCAGATTTTTTTTTTTAAAATGTTATCTTTCAGAGAACACGAAGTACGATGACTTATTAAAACATTATAATATGTTAAAATATCACATCGCAGAACGTTGATGATTCGTTACGTTTGTATAAAGCTCAACAGACAAAATATTTTATATAAGTAAGTACGTCATAAAGAATTCATAACTGAGCTTACAATTTTTATATTTTTTTTAAGATCTTAAATTTAGGTTTTGTATTTTGTTATTTTTTTGTTTTATATTTAGATATATTCAGTTGTAAAATTTAATTTAAATTTAAATATATTTTATTTAGTTCATTTTTTTATAATTAAAGCTGTGTTTATGTTTTTTTTATTATTTATTTATTTCAACACTACAGACGCTTGGTCCGTACCCTTTTTTACTTTATTATTATATCTAATTTTCTTATTATATATATTAATTACATTATTGTTTTTATACATACTATTAATATCTATTATAAGAAAATATTATTTTTAACTTTATATTGTTTTATAAAATTTCACTTAGATCTAAGGTGTTAAGCGAGCTTTATTATAATATTATATTTAACAATTTAACACATTACTAGTTATACATTTATAGCTGTATTTATGTTATAAGTTTAAGTTTATGAGCCTGTTTTTGTAGTTTTTTTGTAGTAACGTTGGCTTTTTGATAAATAAATAAATTGTGCTTCACGCTGTTTCCCACACACAGCAGGGTTAGGCAAAGGGAACCTAGTGTAACACTCCGTTCCCCACTTTCTGCCGAATTCTGGAGGCATTGCTGCTGCTGTTGAGTGGCAGAACTCAACGCTGCGTCTTGCCTCGATACCAGAGCGAAGAAATGGAAATATATCTTTAAATAGTTTTCTGCGTGTACTTAATATGATTAAAACCATAATTTAACAGGTGAACAATTAGAATAAACAATGATTTTCAGATTGACCTTCTATGATATAATATTTTACTTTAAATCTATAAAGTCTATTATTTTTTTTATTTCTTTTATTTAAGTCTATTCTCATAGCGAAACGTAACCGGAATAAAATATTTCAAACACTGGCAACCACAGTTTGCGGCAGGAATTTTCCAGGCAACCCTGTTTTATAGTGTTCAGAAAAAAATAAGCTTTAATTTGATATATAATTCATTAAAAAAACACATGAGTGCAAATTATTAACATTTAGTGACATCTTTAAACCAGGCAACCCTAGACTTGCGGCAGACTGAGAGCTGGCAACCCTTAATTTTCCAATTCCTTATGCGATTATCTTTCAAATGATGTGCGATTCATATAAAAAACGTATGACTGCAATTTTCTCCAAAAACGAGTTACGAAAAAATGTAATTAAAGGTGATTGCGGCAGGATTCTTCCAGGCAACCCAGGTGTAATCTGTTCTACTAATCATGTATTATTCATTAATATAGGTTTAATTAAGAAAACTGGTATATGCAGGATTCAACGGTGGGATCTCAGTCTATTAACAGTCGGACTGTGTCGCTGCGCCATGACTGCTGCATTATTAACATTTAATTATATTTCATTTAAGTAATAAAATGCATATTATAATTGTGATAATAAAATATTAATGCAATATTTAATTGTGAGATCCAAATAATAAGTAAGCAATCAGGCAATTTGCCTCGAAGTGATAAAGCGGACCGTAAAATGACAAATCCTGCTCAAATAGCCAATATCGGTGATGGGCTATCTGTAGTGCCTACTGTAC
>JAAIXI010000232.1:18433-29016 GCA_013403645.1 Heliconius nattereri
GACAGAATACCCTCTTCAGCATTAACCACAAGCTCAAAAAAAAAACTCGCCTGCCTCTATAGCAACGAAGATTTAAATGAGTTTGCACGTATTGGATAATTGGAGTTGAATGTATTATTTCAGCGCGATATATTTGGTTTCATATTTTTTGTAGTAGTTATTAGTAGATAGGCTTTTCTTTATAATTTCTTCCGTTTAAAAATAGTCATTTAACTATCTAAAAATAGTCATTTAAATATATTTTAATAAGTACTTGAAAAGATTAGTAGCACAGATTTAAAATTATAACCTACTAAAAAATCCTTGCTGTGTAAAACAATTGGCAAATCCTTATTGAAACTACGAAAATGTGGGTTGCATTAGGGTTTAATTAATTTTCACATTATCTTAAGTGCTTTGCAACATACATTATATAGAATAATCCAGTAGTAAAAGCAGGCGAAACCGCAAGAGGGTCACTAGTTATTAATATAAATAATATGCTTTTCTAAAATTTCCAAAGGATAACTACCCTAAGTAAGGTGAAGGTGGTTCTGGTGCACTATAAAAGGGCATTAATATTTGTTGGAGATTTACCTAGATAAGAAATCAAATTTCATCACAAAGAGCAAAACAAATTAAAGAAAATTGGGAGCTTTTGATACCCATAATTAAAACAATAATATTATGTGGACAACAAAACATTGCCCTACGAGGTCATCGTGATTCAGGCCCGCTTTTCCATGAAGACTCAAATGACACTGCTAGTCCTGTGAATGAAGGAAATTTTAGGGCTTTAATTAAGTTCCGGATCGATGCAGGTGATGTAATGTTAGAACAACATTTAAAAAATTCTTCAAAAGCTACATACATAAGTAAGAGGATACAAAACGAAATAATTGATTTGTGTAAAGAAGAGATACAGGAAAATATAATAAAGAATGTAAAAGAGGCTAAATACTTTGCTATTATATTCGACGAAACAACCGACATATCAGCTACAGAACAACTCAGTTTATTACTTCGATATCTTAAAAACAATATCATTCGAGAGTATTTTATTTCATTTTGTGATGCCTACTCATAAATTAAAAAAGAAGATGTGTTGCATAACGATGAGCCGAAGCTTACAGGCGTTGCTTTGGCACATATTGTTATAGATGTCTGCATGAAATTTCAATCATGGATGGATGGATTTATCAAACTGCGTTGGAATTGGCACAGATAGTTGCTTCGTTATGGCCTCTGAAGTTAAAGGAGCTGTGCGCGAACTAACCAAAATTGCTACCAATGTTCAAAAATGCCCTTGCAATAATCATATCTTTTAATAAAGAATATTTTGAATTTGAATTCAGCTTCAGAGGAAATGATCGAAAAAACACTAATTGTTGATTATTTTGGAATTACGATTGGCTGACATATGTTTAAAAGATTGCATTTTGACTTTTATTTGACCAGCGAGTTGTCCGATGGTGGTGATTGGGAACGAGGTAATTTGTCCAATAACTGTGAGGCTTATGCCTTGAGTAGAGTCGTGACGCGTGAGGGTGTAGTTCGATTTTAACAATAAGGAGGAAGTTGACGATCGTGGTGATTTAGTCTTCTGATGTTTTTGGAGAAAGGAAGAATGAGTGTCACGAATCTGCTTCGTTATTCCTGCTTGCATTAACTCACAATGGAGCCCACAGGTCCAATAATAGTCAATTGATAACAATCTCCTACATATATATTAAAAATACACAAAACTATCTATTAATCTATATGAAAAACTCTATACTATATAACTATTATCTATTTTAAAATTACGAAAAATACTATGACAACTCACACGGCATTACTGTCGAATTTTCTTCGAATTAATCTTTGCTAACTTAGTTTTGTTTATTATAATTCTATTATATATATTTCTTTCCAATGCAAATTATAAAAAATTACATGAGAAGAAAAAAATTGCGGCGAGCGTTGCCAAATCAAACAAGTAGAGGACAAAGAGAGAGAGAGAGTTCGTGTTCATTGAAATGTATTTTGCAATATAATAAATAAATATTAGTATTTAGAAAATAGATTTTGCAAAGACTCAATATTATAGATTCATTATTTTACTTGAAAAATAAGGATCATTTCATCTTTAAATAGTTTTCTGCGTGTACTTAATATGTTTAAAATCATCATTTAACAGGTGAACAACAAGAATAAACATTGATTTTAAGATTGACCTTCTATTATATAATATTTTACTTTAAAACATAAAGTAGACCGCGCATTTCATCGTCTATTCTCATACTCAAACGGAATCGGAATAAAATTTTTCAAACGCTGGCAGCCCCAGTTTGCGGCAGAAATTTTACAGGCAACCCTGATTTATAGTGTTCAGAAAAAAAAAACTTAAATTTGATATATAATTCATTAAAAAAACACATGAGTGCAAATTATTAACATTTAGTGACATGTTTAAACTAGGCAACCCTAGACTTGCGGCAGACTGAGAGCTGGCAACCCTTAATTTTCCAATTTTTTATGCGATTATCTTTCAAATGACGTGCGATTCATATAAAAAAAGTATGAGTGCAATTTTCTCCAAAAACGAGTTACGAAAAAATATAATTAAAGGTGATTGCGGCAGGATTCTTCCAGGCAACCCAGGTGTAATCTGTTCTACTAATCATGTATTATTCATGTTTTATTCTACTAATCATGTATTATTCATGTATTATTCAGGTTTCATTAAGAAAACTGGTATATGCAGGATTCAACGGTGGGATCTCAGTCTATTACATGAATAAAGTCTCTCAATTATTATTCACAGAAATTATAACTTTATTATTTCTCTATGTACAACTATACTTAACAATAATTCATAACAATTTTAACAATACTAAATTAATTATTACTATTAAATACGATTATTTCGGTAAACTATAATAAAACTATATTAAAATAATACAAACTGAAAAATATTATTTAAAAACTAAGATGTGACACTTAAATCTGTTAATAATTCTATTGATCTTACTATTTATTAAGACAAAAAATACTCAAATGCTTGTAAGTGTTAAATTTAAAGACTTCCCTCGTTTTCTCCAGAATTCCATCACCTGTGAGGTATACCATGTCAAACAAAAAAAGAATTATCTAAATCTGTTCAGACGTCTTTGAATAATCGCTAAACATACATAAAAAAAAGATTCCGACGACTTGGGCACTTCCTTTTTTTTTGGAAAGTCGGTTCACAAAATATCATTAGAATGCAAAGGTAAATTTCGCCAAGGTGGTAAAATTAAATTTAGAACTCCTAAACAAAGATGAGAAATTTGTTATTAAAGTAGCCAGTACGTCAAGCACCAACTGCATATATAAGGACCTACACCTAATATTTCACTAAAATTAAATGTCAAACGCTTGTTCAGCTTAATAATACCAATTGGCACGCTCGAAGCGCCATAGATAAAGAACCGAACCGAACCGTACTATACCAACATAGTCTGTGGCGCGTGACGTCTCATCTTTTGCAGTCTATACTATATCTATAGTCTGTGCCTACGTAAAACTTCATGTTCACGTCATATGTCAAACGTCATGCAAAAACTACTTATATTAGAAGAATTATAAAATTATTTAATTTTAGATTAAAACCTCAGAAATATAATTATAGGACGCCTTTTGTCCTTGGAAAGCTGATAATGTAAACGAAAATGAAGTGTACGGCAGTCGGTGTCGTCTGGTGAGCGCGATGTCGATAGAGTACGTGGTGGTGAGCGAGGGCGAGCAAGAGGAGCCCATAGAGCTGCCCACGGAGGAGGACGGCTCGCTGCTGCTCAGCACAGTGTCAGCGCAGTTTGCGGGTGCCAGCGGCCTTAAGTACCGCGCGGGCGGGCGCCTGCGGGGCCTGCGCCTGGCCGACGAGCGCGTACTGCCGCCGGCCGAGGGCTGGGCGGCGCACCGCTATTTCTGCGCCTTCCCGCGCGCCGACGCGCCCGCGCCCACGCCGCGCCCGCGCTGCTCGGACCTGATTGTCCTCGGCCTGCCTTGGAAGACGGGGGAGGACGCAGTTCGCGATTATTTTGCCACATTTGGAGAGTTACTTATGGTACAAGTGAAACGTGACGCCAAGACCGGCCTGTCAAAAGGATTTGGTTTTATTAAATTTGCAGACTACGACGCACAACTACGCGCACTCGGACGCAGGCACATGATAGATGGGCGCTGGTGCGACGTGCGCATTCCCAACAGTAAGGATGGCGGCTCTGCTGCACACCGCAAGGTGTTTGTGGGTCGATGCACCGAGAGCCTCACGGCCGATGATCTTCGTGAATACTTTGGTGCATTTGGTCAGGTGACAGATGTTTTTGTACCAAAACCATTTCGTGCATTCAGCTTTGTTACGTTTTTGGACCCTGATGTGGCGCAATCCCTCTGTGGTCAAGATCATATAATTAAAGGAGTGTCAGTGAACATCTCGACTGCTTCTCCCAAGCGTGAGCGTGGAGCGCGGTCTCAGCTGCTAGGATGGGGGCTACTGGAGAGTGGTGCTCCGCGAGTGTACAGCTGGCCGCCAGACGCGTGGCAACACTCTGCACATTCTGCACACTCGCACTCAACAGCACCAGCTGAAGCCAAACCCTACCTCAAGTACGAGTAAATATCTTCATTGCCCTCCTTGTTGATAACTCACAGATTTTATATAAAGATAAATGTGTACATAATAATATAATATAGAATGATAAAGTTGTTTACCAGTCTTTTATTATTTTTATTGCCTTATATTTTACCAATGCCTTTAAATATTTAAAAGTACATACATATTTACAAATTCACTTAAAACTTTATATTGGTGACTCATTATAAATATAAAAACAAAAAATATTTACTTTAGGCATTATTTTTGTCCTCAACAACAAATATCAACTCTACAATGATTTTCAAGATTTAACAAAGTATTATTTTGATGTTTTAGTGCATGTGAAGGATAATTTTTTACTAATAAATTATGAAAATTTAGCAATATTGATTGTATCTTGTTTAATAAAACATTGTTATTAAAAGAAATAAAGCTAAATGCACTATGATGTAACAATTAACACTCACTATCCTCATAGCCTTGAAAATATTGTTTTTGTTTATGTATCATAGGAAAAGATTAGGTTTAAAAAAAAATACTGCAGATACTTTTTGTATTAAAGATAGTTTATTGGCTTGAATATACATTTAGTAAAAAGAAAATCATACATATATTGTTTATTTACTTCTCAAATTATTGTAATTAACTATTGTGGCGTTTCATTGGAATACTTTGTCTACTGCCATTGTGTGTCGGCAGTGGTGTAGCTAGGGGGGTGCGAGCGGTGCGGTCGCACCGGGCATCAAGTCCCCTAGATACGCCACTGTGTGTCGGGTTACATAATGCCTACTATAAAAAAATATATATTATTTTATTTGACTAGCGTAGATATTTGGCCGCCCAATCCACTCTCGCGACCCCACTTCCCACTGCTGTCGCCTCTGAAACAATACCCAAACTGAGATTGACAGATAAATGGGCAGAAATTATCTACCCGTTGAAGTTATTAACCTTGGTGAGAGTGCAACGTCAGCGGGTGGAAGAGTGTGGTGTCGATCCTGGCGCCGGCCACGTAGCGCGCGGCGCCCAGGTATGCGGCGGCGGCGGCGGGGGCGCCCGGCGCGCCTTCGGGGGCGCCTGCCTGCAGGGGCACCAGCACGCTGCGCCCGCGCGCGCCTCCGCCCGCCCGCGATCGCCGCGCCGAGTGCACCACCTCGCCCCTGCGTGCGGACATGTTTCACTAAATATTTTAAAAAGTCCTTCCATCCCAGTCCAGGCCTGGAATGGAATCCCGCTACGTTAATGTTTCTTACGATTTCTTAAATAGTATGCTATCCTTAGTGTAGATGTAGAACAACACTAAAAATTTTAAAAATATTTACCAAATTAATTATTAAAAATATTTATCAAAAATGTATTCAACTTATATTTTTTTAGCTTCACGCTGCATCACGCACATAGCAGGCTATTCAGAGGGAACCTGCGAACTTATAATGCTAAAAACCTCCGTTTCCCAATAAGACGAAGAATCTTAGAGGTGTTGAGTGGCGTAGCTCAACGCCCTGTTTTGCCTCGTTAGTCGCTACCAGAGCAGGGAAAATGAAAATATGGAATATTTCATTCCCGAGTGCCACAACTGTCACGGTTTCAATCGCACTATTGTGCCCCCCGGCCACGACGGCCTCAATTTATACTATTTGTGAGATATTTATACAAAAAAAATACCCTAATATGTCTGCGAAACGATCACGCCGATGCGTGGGAGTGGCGGCGGCAATTGGCAAGGCCGGGGCCGGCACTGCAGCAGCTATTGTTGGACGTGCTGCGTTTTCAAGCTCTACGCGAACGCCGCTCCTTTACCGCAGACAATAGGTACTGTTAATTATACTCAAGTGAAATATCTATGTGCAATCACGCTGATTTAATACACTCACCGTCTCGGCCTCGATACCGTAGGAGGGACAACGAGTGCCGCTCCGACGGCAAAATATGGAAACCTGAAAGATTAATTTACCTATATAATTTTTAAATTGATGTATCATAAAAAGGTTATAAAAATATAATACGCTTATGAGCGATCTTCTGGACTAGCGTGTAGCGGCACCTGAGCGCCTGTGGAGCGGAGGGGCGGTCGCGCGGCGGATAGCGCAGCAGCGCGGCCAGCAGCGCCAGCGCGGAGGGCGATGCGGCCGGCAGCGCGCGCGCCAGCGGCACGCCCGCGCACGCCGGGAAACGGAAGCGCAGCGCCTCCGCCAGCGCGTGCCCGTCCGGCCAATGGTCGCGCGACGGCGTGCCCAGCACCGCGCTGATCTTGTACAGCTGGTCGATCTCCGAGTTGCCGGGGAACAGAGGCCGGCCGGTGTACAGCTCCGCCATGATGCAGCCGAGCGCCCACAGGTCGATGGGGGCCCCGTAGTGAGTGTCGTGGAGCAGGACCTCCGGTGCGCGGTACCACCTCGTGGACACGTAGTCAGTGTAAGGTGGCCGCGATCGCACCTCGCGAGCCAGGCCCAGGTCCGCTATCTTTACTAACTCAGGACCTGCGCAAAGCAAGTTCTCCGGCTTGAGATCGCGGTGGAAGAACCCGTGACGGTGCATGTGCGCGAGACCTTGGAGTACTTGGTATAAAATATTGCGGAGAACTGGCTCTGGAAACGGTCGCTCGGCGTCACGTATTAACTGGTAAAGATTGCCCCGCATATATTCAAAAACAAAATATAATGTATCATTTTCACGAATAACTTCACGTAATTTAACAATATTAGCGTGGTTTAGCTTTTTAAGAGATTTGACCTCGCGAAGGTTCATAGCTTCATCCCAGGAATAATATTTTCTTTTCATTCGTTTTATAGCGACCTTCTCCCCGGTGTCTCGTCGCTGCGCCAATGCGACTGATCCGTACGTGCCATCGCCTAGTTGTTGTAAAACCACATAACGATTCATTTCTTCAGTTTACTGGGACATAAATTTGAAATAATTGTAAGTTACTTTATATGCAACATTCTTTCACTATACTTAAGATATGCTGTATGTAACTTCTACGGTTAAAATTACGTACTTTCTTTGTATATAATGGACATATATCTATTTAGGAGAGTTGTGATACTCAAAAATAAAATTAAAGTTGTCATACATTGAATAGTCTAAGACATCACAAAGTTACTATGGAAACCAATAAGCAAATAATAAATATTTTATCGATAATTCAAATACTAAAAATTCAGGAGAAACAGTAAATTTGAGCCAACATTATAAAGTATGTAAAACACACGTTGGAAAATATCTCTATTTATCTATGAATATTTTCTACGGTTACGATTTAGGTTATCGTATACATATCGTATAATTTACTTTATAAAAACACGCGCAATGCCTCCAGTATTCGGCAGAAAGTGTGGAACGAAATGTCATAACACTAGGTTCCATCTGCCTACCCCGCTGTTCACGGTACTATCCTTGCACGTAAACAACGGTACCACACTATTCGGTAGTCGGTTGTGACTGTCGGGCATCTGTCAGCTGTCAACATTCAAGATTGACATTTAGTATTCACTACTCACCATTAAAATCAAAATAAAACTGCATTTATGTCAATACTTTTTAAATATTTTTTTTGGGACAATCTATTTTACTATTTTACAATGAAATAATCGTTGCCTAATAATTGATATTTGTGATAGTTCAATAGCGGAGATTGACGAGGCATGAATTGTAGAGATGAGCGGCGTTTTGACTAGATGCAGAGTGAGCTCGGAGCAACTAAATACTTTGTTGTCTTTTATGGAAGAGCACCGCGACTTCGCTGCTGGAAAACAATCAATATATTCGAGATTCAGCGCGTGCAAATTGTGGAGACTCTTGGCTGAACGGCTCAACGCAGCGGCAGACGATTCCGGAGGAGCACGCAAGTCGCCCGATAAATGGTGCCGGGTAAATATACTGAAAGACAAAAATTATGTTAAAATTAACGTAACAACTATAACCTAAATGAATTACTTTCATGTTTCCAGTTGTGGGCGGATCTGAAATATAAAGCACGAAAAAAGTCTGCAGCCGGAGGAGCTTTGGGCGATCTATCTAGTTTTGAAGAGCGCATTCAGAACTTATTTAACAACAAGACAACTGAATGTAAGTAACAATTAAACTTATTGGATACTATTGAGTTAATATAGCTGAAAAGATAAAATTAAAAAATGCTTAGTTTATTGTCTTTAAAGTGAGTATACTGTTAGATAAAAATGAAAATATCAATGTTGCTGCAACACAATAATGGGCAAATATATACATATGTATTTTAATACTAAATGTAGTAACAATAATAATAGTCAATGGAATGAACTTTATTTTACAACATGGTTACGTAAACCATTTTGTAATGTTTCTTCCCTTGTATAAATGTTCTTTGAAATTTATTGTTCAAAATATCTCTGTGGACTGTAATGATTATAGTGTTTTTGCATTTACAATTGTAATTAGTAATAAGTAGTGTATATACTTATATGGAGAGTGGCCTATAGGGCTGTGTTAATCAAATAAATATTGTAGTTCCAACATAACAGATTGGGATTAAAAATAAATAACAGTAATTTTATATTTATTAAATATAATGATCATAAGTTGACATTCTAAATATGTTGATTTCTGTAGTGAACAAATAAGTTATAGTATTTTTAGGGTCCCATACCTCAAAATGGAAAAACAGAACCATCTGTTAAGAGCATTTCCCTCAAGATTTCATAGATGTTACATTCTGAAATTAATATAAAATATTCAAGTCTATGATCCCTAGGAGCAAAAAAAATTCAAGCCTCTAAGTGAACAAAATCAAAAGATATGTGTTTATACATTGTTCTTGTTGCATGTTGTATTAAGAAACCTATTTGGCAAGAAGTGAGAACTTGCAGTACAAATAACATATGCAAAAAGTGAAATTTCATAGATATTTCATAGAAAGAAATCATTATAAACTTATAACAGTAGATAAATTCGTACATCAACATCATTGCATACATTGTATGTTGAACTTGGTACTTGGTACTGTTGGTTGTACTGAACTTGGTACAGAACCCTTGGTATGCGAGTCGAACTCGCATTTGACCAGTCTTTTAATAAAACATATTTTTGCATATCATAACAGTCATCATTGTTGCTTGACGTTTGCCAGTAATCTATACTTCTATACTAATATAATAAAGCGGAAGAGTTTGTTTATTTGTTTGTTTGAATGCTAAGATCTCTGGATCTACTGGTCCGATTTACATTGTTTTTGTTTTGTATGAAAGCTGCATTCTTCAGAAGTGTTATAGGCTATATAACATTACATTACACATATAAATTAATATATTTTAAAGTACTTTCTAATTTGACATGCAATTTATTCTGCCATGTTAATAACAACCGTCGCGTCGTTACGCAACCGTTACCGCGACATGAATGGGCAGACGTTGACGGTTTTATAAATTTTCATACATTTTCGAACTATTATTAATTTTTATGTAATTATTTTGCTGTTTATAATTAATTTAAGCTACACTTTAGTTCTCTTCTTCTTTTCTTGGTGTGGTGTAAAGTTTGGTCCTGCGCGACATTGCCCACTACTTTTTATTTAATGTTATCTATACTATTGAAAAGACATTTATATTCAAACACAGTTATATTAAAAATTTATAATCGAAAGGTATTTCATCATCAAGGACATTTAATGAAGATAATCTTCGGCTTTTAAAGCATATAATTTGGACGTATACTTTCTGAAAATGTAAAATCAAAATAATTCACCGCTCTGTTTACGGCCGCAACTCTTTCGCTTTATTATATTAGTATAGATTAGATTTTATTCCTATTTAATGATATCCATAACTAATGATTTGTACTCTACTCTTCGTCGTCGTTGTGTTCTTATGTTTCGTTTGGTAAAAATAAAACGAATAATTAATTTGTTGGTGGTTGTGTTCTGATTTGGTCAAAATATAATTAAATACTTATTTTTCTAAGTTAGATTTCGATTTTACAGTGTTATTGCAGTGCTATTTATTTTTTTATTTGT
>JAAIXI010000232.1:29089-122310 GCA_013403645.1 Heliconius nattereri
ATTTTGGGTGACGTTTTCTTAAAACAACAAACAAACTTTACAAACCGTTGCTTAGCAACGACGGTTGTTATTAACATGGCAGAATAAATTGCATGTTAAATTAGAAAGTATTTTTATTTATTAGTACATATGTGTAATGTAATGTTATATAGCCTATAGCACTTCTGAAGAATGCCGCTTTCATACAAAACAAAAACATAGTAAATCGGACCAGTAGATCCAGAGATCTAAACGTTCAAACAAATAAACTCTTCCGCTTTATTATATTAGTAAAGATACAGAAATATTGTAATATAATGGCTTTAACTCATTTTAATTTTTTTTTTCTTTTATTTTGACCCGACATCTCATTTTTTTTTTTCTTTTATTAAAACAACAAAGGTTCTGGTATTTGAACGAAACGAAGAGAGGACGGAAAGCAATGTCAGTGTGATAGGTAAGGTATTAGAACAAGTGAATGAGGTGGTATACTTGAGAAGTATGTTCATTAGAGATGGAAGATACAGGGTTAACGGAGCCTTAGCTGCATTGATGAGACGGCGAAACGTCAGCACAGCTGCGCGTTTGGCCGTACACAATGCAGTGTTGGTACCGACGTTGTTATACGGCAGCGAAACGTGGGTGTTACAGAAAAAGAATGAAAGAAAGATGAATGCCGTGGAGATGCGATCTCTTCATAGGATATGCGGAGTCAGTTCAGCTGATCGAATCCGCAATGAAGAGACACACACATAGAATGGCAGGTACTAGCGAGGAAGCGACGGTGAAAACGAAATGTTCAGCTGGTTTGGGCACGTTGAACGAATGAGTGAAGAAAGAATGGCAAAAAAGATTTATGATGGAAAAGTGAGTTGTAAGAGAGGTAAGTGAAGACCTCGGTTTACCTTGAAAAACACAGTATCAAATATACTAGAGGAAGGTCACGTAAAAAGCATGGGGACCCCCCAAAGGGCATTTATGAAGAGGTTGATGACAGTGGACGAGGCGAAAGAGGTATGTAGAGACCGTAGCGTTTGTCGCTCCGTTCTCTCTGACCACCCCGCTACGGATAAAGCGTGAAGTTAAGTTTTGACCCGAACGAAGTCGGGATGGGCCGCTAGTGATAAATAACAGTTTACATATTGTGCAATCCTTAATACTAATCCTTATTCTCCAGAACCTCTGTTGTTAAGATGGTCCAGATGGAATCCTTGCCTATTTTAAAAATAACTTTTATTTCAATATAGTTCATATTAAAGGAATAACGGCCCCCTTGCGGCTTCGCCCGCTTGAACTACATAATTATTAATTTAATAAACATGATTATGATATTTATATGATGATTATATATAATAAACATGATGATTTAATGGATGGTCAAATGTGTTGATGTCAATAAATAATTTAATTTTAAGTAAGAATTTATAATATTCTTTGTAAAATAACTGTAATGACTGCATATTACAAAAATCGAATCGAAAATGTTTAATTGAGAAGCTCCTCCTTGTCTTAAAAATCAGTTAAAAATACAGATTTATTACAAACAAATACAGATTTATCATAAGTATAGATATGGATTGCTTTATATTTGCAGGCAAACTCATTCCTTGAGTTCATTCAAATGACTAACTTTTTTTTAATGAACCAATTTTGATGAAACAAACTTTATATGTTAAGTTGGGTTGAAACAAAGAAATTGGTGAAAGTTTTACGTAAATCGGTTCAGTACTTTCAGAGATTAGCGTGACCATACATACAGACAGATAGACAAAAAAATTAAAAAAAAATGTTTTCTGTGTGTATTCTTTTTAAGTGCCCCACTATCCATTTCAGTCAAAAATACTAAATGTACAGATAAAATACTTTTACTGTTTTATTATATATAGGCATCAGAATGTTTTGAATAGGCAATTCTATCATTTTCTCGTACAATTTTTGCAGTGGGTGCAGGTGGGTGCAGCCACTCTGACGAGGAGCGCAAGCCGGCGCTGGAGGAGGACATGTACTCGGAGGGCTCGGGGGCCGGCGGGGGTGGCGGTGGGGAGGGCGCGCGCCTCGCCACCGAGGAGCTTCTGGCCGAGGCCGCCATGCGCAGCGCCCTCGCCGCCGAGAAGCAGGCCGAGGCCGTCTCGCAGGCTGTGGAGCTGCTTCGCGATCTCGTGGCGCTGCTGCGCGAGCGCACCGCGCCACCCCCGCCCCCGCCCGACCACGCTCTCGCAATGCAGCACCACCACCACCGGCTGTAGACCGCCATCGACGAATAATTACTTATCATAACTAATGTTGTTTTATTTACAAATCCATCATTACTTTATACAAATATATACTCCGCCTAATATAAGTTGTGTAACGTAAAACACGTGCCTGAGAAAATTGGTACGAGTCGAACCGGCATTGGCCTACAGTTGCGTACATAATATTTAATAGACGGACGAAAGTCAAAATGCGCCAGTTTGTATGTATTGTATATCTATACTATATGCATGTTTGTAGTGGATAAACGTAAAAACTACTGAATCGATTTTAAAAAAAAAAATTTTTCACCATGAGAATGCTATAATATCACTGAGTAACAAGGAGATATTTATTTCTAGAAACAATTAGAAATTCCTACTACAATTTAACAAATATGTAAAAAATAGGCATGCGCTGCAAAGACTGTTGAAGGTGGAACAAAAAAATGTTAAGGAACATATCATATCCATGCCAAAAACTTCGCGATACCATATATCCTACTAATGTAGTTTTTAGAATTCACCTGAAAATATGAAATTATTTTCAATGTTTCTTCATTAAAAATAATTTCATAAATACATTTATTAATATGGTACAAGTGTCTGAAGCCGCCCAAGTCGGCTAGTATACAATATATACAGACATGTAAATAATATTTTTACATTCTTGTAATAGTATGTCGATGTTGATCGTGGATCGGAGCGGCGTGCGCGAGGCGCAGGCGCGCGCACACGTCGTCGTGCACGCGGTCGGCGCGCGCTCTTGCGACGGCGGCGCCGTGGCGCAGCACGTCGCGCAGCAGGGCAGGGCGCTGGCGCAGGCGGCGCGCGCGCTCCCGCAGCGGGCCCAGAGCGGCGCACAACGCCGCCGCCACCACGCGCTTGTATTGCGCCGTGCTGAGACCTTCCGCCTCCTGCACCGCCTCCTCGGGCAACATGTCCGCCGCCAGACAGTGCAGCGTGATGAGATTGGAAACACCGGGCCGCATCTCCGGATCGAAGGTCACCTATAAAAAATATTATTATATTATTTCTTTTGGGCTATACAAATACAGAATTACTTATGACGAATTAATACAGAATTATTTATTACTTAGACTTACTTATTACGTTATGGAATGTTTGTCAAATAGAGTAAAAAAATTGTGAGCCGTCGCGGGAAGCCGGACAAATGAGAGCCATGAAAATTATTTTTTACAAATATGGCATAATTAATACTTATAATAAAATCTTCACGGATCAGATCTGTACATGGAAGACATGCAGGGTCGAAGACATATAGGATTAAAAATATTTCAAACTCAATATCAAAAAAGAGATCGAGCTAAGAGCGACAATATATGAGCGTAATAAAGGGTTAGCAATAAGTTTTATGTTACAAAATTGTTAGCTTATACTTTAATATTATTAGATCTAATATATAAGTAGTTCATCAAAACACTTCTTAATTTCTGTATTAAAAACAATAAATAATCTATACTAATATAATAAAGCGGAAAAGTTTGTTACTTTAAACGCTAAGATCTCTGGATCTACCGGTCCAATTTACTTTCTTTTTGTTTTGTATGAAAGCTGCATTCTTCAGAAGCCAAAACCTGCGTTGCGTTTGTTATGTCGCGAGAGATCATATGTACATACATTGTAATTGCTGTGGTAAGTGTAATCAACTAACACAATTAAGTGATTTAGAAATGTAGATGAATACAAATTATGTAATTTGGACCTATTTGCAATGTTCAGATGATGAAGATAAAACTGCTGTGCGGCTGCGTGCTCGGCAGGAACGCGTCTGAACTCTCAACGTGCCAAAAAATATTGGCGAGAAGGTAAAACAAAAAATACAAAATGTAAATACATAAATAAGCTTCTAAATACAGAGAGACCTGAGCCTGCGTTTAAGTCATTGATTATGTTATACACGTTTCACAAAAAAATATTGTTTTTGATATAGTACTTGTTTTTTTAAAAGTTATAAACAAGTTGACGAAATATCGAAAAACGCGAATATGTAACTATATATAACATTGCATATGTATATATCAATACATATGCAATGTTACATAGAGAGTAGGTACGAATTTCGTTAAATCAAATGACTTTATATGGAATTCACGGTTTATAATAAAATACAGACCTGTGGGGTGAAATCCGTAACAGCTTTTCGAATCTTTAATGTGATGTCATCGTCGGAGTCGCTCAGTAAAATCCGCGATTTTGGATCGGTATCAGACTTTGACATCTTTTTTGTTGGATCACGCAAACTCCGCACGCGATCGCTGCCGTCCTCTATTATTTGTAAAAACATGAAAATTGATTCAATTAAACGATAGACAGTAAGTATCTGGCGATATAAGTAACAAATTGTATACGGGAAAAACTATACCATGACCAACAAGAATCACTACAACTAAAAGCACATTACTGCAGACTTGCCAATTCTAATTTAATATGTAACTCTAAGGTAACACAAACACATAGTTCAAAATATTTAGGAGTTGTTGTTGACCAGTTTTCCTGGAAAGAGCACATAATATTTATGAATTTATTATATGGACAAGTAAAGAGATTGATTTCCTTTTTTAAGAATATATGATACATATTTGATTTTCAATTACTGAAAAGTATTTACTTTGTGCTTTGTAATTCTTTAATAAGTTATGGTATCATTGTTTGGGGCGGGGCCAATAAGATACCATTATTGAGAGTAGAAAGGGCTCAACGTGCTAATCTTAAACTAATATTTTGTAAAGATTATAGATACCCTACTGACACCCGCTACAAAGTTTGCCAATTTTAAATAAAATAAATAAATTATTATATAGTAACAGATTAACAAGAAACAAATAATAATGTACATAAAACTTAATTTAAATATATGAACTACTATAAATATTGAACCTGGTAATATAGGTTTCGGAGTTGGAAAGAGTCGACCAAACCGGTGGTGGAAAGTTTTCACAAGTTGTGAGGCCACCTGAAGATGTTGGAGCTGATCTATCCCAACAGGCACATGTGTACCTCGATACACCAACACATCTGCAGCCTGGATGGGGTAAAAGGACCATTTGATTTGTAGTCCACTTTAGGGTGTACAATTCGGATACAAAATACATGAATAAAATGAAGTACCTCAGAGCGAGACCATTTTTTAAATATAACTAAAACAACTTCCAACACCATCTAATGAAAGCAGGTAGTAAATATTTTTTTTACTTGTAGAATAATGTTAGGATCAACCATACAGTTAATAATTTATTTGAACATTAATATAATATTAGTAGTATTAGTATTTAACAGAGATTATGATTAAATTTTAATTGTTTTTACTTCTCTGCTCAGTGATAACAAATAGAAGCATTTAGTTTTGCAACATAACTTAATGCTCAGTGCTGCAGTTCCACCCTTAAGCTACCCTGGTATGCAAGGCAAAGTGTGATTATAAAAAAAAATAACTTTGTGATATGAAAATAAGGTCATATTTATTAAAACTGGTAATATATTTATGCTACAATGGAAGAGCATCTTACTGTAAATGGAATGTTAATGGTATGCCACTACAGCAATATAGCGTGAGAAGTTGAGATACACCATGCTACAGATATTATCTTAAATTTGGCTAGACCATGGAAAATGGGGTGTCTCACAACTGGGTTCTCTATGCTTAACCTTCAGTGCAGGATAAACTGTAATCGAGAATGTAACACTAAAAGAAAGTGTTGAAAATACCTGGAGTACTGGATAAAGCAGTAATCCAATAGGAACTTCCTTCATATTAGCGGACTTTTCCTTATATTGTGGCAAATGAGCCAGACGAGCATGTGTGGCGAGACAAGCCAGCAGCCAACACAGTTCTGCATGTCTTGGTATGGCTGACTGTACAAATAGTACACTCTTGTCAGGGTCCAGTCCACTTGCCAATAAATAAGCTACTAAATCTAAAGTGTTGTCTTGTATTTGAGCAGGATCCTAAACAGAGATATCAATATATCACTTTAAAAAATGTCACACATGTTTTAGAAATAATTGATTTTGTTGTAAAGTATACTTGTGGAGTTGTGTAGGCATGAAGGTCAGCTACAAACATCATGAGGTCATCCCCTTGGTCCTGAAGTCGCACGCAGCGGCGCACGGCAGCGAAGTAGTTACCAACGTGAAGAGCTCCTGTAGGCTGCAATCCCGTCACAACTCTCCTTGGCCATACTTCACTTTGTTCCTTCTTGGTATTGGTAGCATTATTATTCACATCCTTCGAACCCAATAGTAGGTACATATATATTTATAATAACTGTGTGCCAGAAAAATATTACTAACCTGCAAGTTTCTTTCTTGAGCTTTGTATATCCCAGAAGATATGCTGCGATAACAATCCTTCAATCGTGATCTGTTTTGAAATAAATATTTCCTTACTAATTTCATACTTTTGACATAAGAATTCATTCAAAAAATATTAGAATATTACATTAAATTGTTATTTGCTTTGATTTGCTTATGAATTTCAATTAATGAAATTGAAAATTGACACTTTGTCATTTGAAATTCAATTGTCATTTGTATTTGACACATTCAAGCTTCGTGTCAACACTTATTAACGGATATTGGAGCAGGAGTGAGGAGACTGGGGAGAGTAAGTGTGCCATGGTTTGTGGGCTGGCGCCACAGTTGCAGGTTGATTGACACTTCAGAGCGTATCCCTATTTTTAGAGGTGTTCTTCGCATCGACAGATTGTGACCTGCGGGTAAGCACTCTTTGGAGAGACAAAGTCTGGAGGTGACGGGTGGTTTGTCTACCATAGCCGTTCCCTAGCGCGACTTGGATCACAAACTAAAGCAGTGGTAAATTTTATAAAACTGTGGCGACTTTCCAAGCGGGCACAAGGTGCGGTGTAGTTATAGAGTATATGCCGAGGATCTTTGCCTGACGCTAGGACTATATATCTATATATAGGAGGCGCTATGTCAGCCTGTCCGATGTTACGCGATATAAGCCGGTATAAGCCGGTGCTTATATATACTGGGTCACCTTCGGGTAGAAACGGTGTAGCGGTAGTGCTTTCTGAAGAGCTTCAGAATGGGCTCCTTGAAGTTGACCGTCGCTCCGACCGCTTGATGCGAGTGAGGGTACTGATTGAGGGCGTTATCACAAACTTAATCAGTGCCTATGCTCCCCAGGCGGGATGTAGCGCGGCCGAAAAGGAGACATTTTGGGAGCATTATGAAGGGGTGCTACTTGCTGTGCCGTCTACCGAAGTGGTCTTAGTTGGGTGAGACTTGAACGGGCACGTCAGTAGAGCTGCTGGGCCGTATAAACGTGTTCACGGGGGTTGTGGGCACGGTCTTCGCAATGCAAAGGGAGAAAACATTCTGAGGACCTATATTGCGTCTGATCTGGCTGTCGTGAATACGTTCTTCCAAAAGAATTCTCAGCACCTTATCACGTATAAGAGCGGGGCCCACTCAACTCAAATTGACTACTTATTGACCAGACGGTGTCATATGGGCAGGGTGACTAACTGTAAGGTCATTTCAAGCGAAAGCCTAGGCAGGCGAAATCCTAGGCAGGCGAAAGCCTAGGCAGGCGAAAGCCTAGGCAGGCGAAAGCCTAGGCAGGCGAAAGCCTAGGCAGGTGAAAGCCTAAGCAGGCAGAAAGCCTGGCAGAGGTGAAAAGTCATAATCTTGCAACTACCACCGAGACTGCTCAGGATGCTTGGGATCAGCTCAGTCGGCAATCATTGCTGCAGGCAGGCGAGTTCTTGGCCTTTCTAAGGGAGGACGTGTCGTCGACAGGGAGACATGGTGATGGAATGACGAGGTGCAGGAGGTGACTCGTGAAAAGAAGGCTGCCTTTAAGAAGTGGCAGGAATCCAACTCTCCTGAAGACAGACTGGAGTACACAGTAGCTAAACGTGCCTGTAAAAGAGCTGTAGCCAGAGCCCGCAGTGAAAGTTTGTCACCATTGTATGATAAACTTGAAACTGTGGAGGGGCAGAAGCTCATTTACAAACTGGCACGTTCCCGGGATAAAGTGACGCAAGATATCGCAAAATGTCTTTGCGTCAAAGATTCCCAGGGCACGCTGCTCTGTAGTCATGCCTCTGTGAAGGAGAGGTGGAGAAGCTACTTCCAGGAGTTGCTGAATACTCAGCACCCATGCAGTCTTCATCACGACCCACCGCCTAACCTCGGACTTATTGCCCCAATAACCCTTGACGAAACACGTAATTGCCTTCGACGCATGAAGAACGGAAAAGCGGTGGGACCTGACGACATTCCGATCGAAGCGTGGAAATCGTTGGGCTCTCTTGGTGTGCTCATGCTTACTGACCTTTTTAACCATATCTTGAACACTGGTAAGATGCCGCATCAGTGGCGGCTTAGCTTTATTACCCCTATTTACAAGGGAAGGGGCAGTGTTCAAGATTGTGGTAGTTATAGGGGCATTAAGCTTATGAGTCATACCATGAAGCTCTTCGAGCGCATGATCGACTTCAGGCTCCGCCGAGAGTGTACTGTCTCTGAGTCTCAATATGGATTTCAGCCAGGATCGGGCACCATGGACGCCATTTTCGCCCTCAGAACTTTGATGGAGGCATACAGGGAAAAAAGGAGAGCTCTGCATGTGGCCTTTTTAGATCTGCAGAAGGCCTTTGACTGTGTGCCTCGTCAGTGTATCTGGTGGGCATTGCGATCCAAAGGGATCCCTGAGGCCTATATTGAGATTATCAGAGGCATGTACCACGATTCCGCTTCTATGGTTAGGACTGCTGTTGGCGACACTAGACCCTTCCCGATTACAGTGGGGGTTCACCAGGGCTCGGCTCTTAGTCCGTTCTTGTTCAATGTAGTGCTCGATACTGTCTCGGCTCACATCCAGGACCAGCCTCCATGGCTGATGATGTATGCCGACGACATAGCACTCATTGCCGAGAACCGACTGACGCTGGAGCGTAAAGTGAACCTCTGGAAGGGTACGCTTGAGAACGGCGGCCTTAAACTAAATGTGTCGAAGACAGAGTACATGGCCTGCGGGAGCCGGGACTCGAGCACCATCCTTATAGGTCCTGAGCCAGCCGTTAAGTCGGAGAAGTTCAGGTACCTTGGATCCGTTATGCACGAGTCTGGAGGCATCGACCACGATGTCCATGGCCGGATAAGCGCTGCCTGGGCCAAATGGCGGGAGGTCACTGGTGTGGTCTGCGACCGCAGAATACCGCCCAAGCTCAAGGGGCTGATATACAAGAGCATCGTCCGACCGGTTCTTTTATACGGCAGCGAATGTTGGCCAGCACTATCTCGGCACACTCAGGAGCTTCACGTCACGGAAATGAAGATGCTGAGGTGGATGTGCGGCATAACGCGGTCTGACCGCATACGCAACGCATTCATTCGAGGCAGTCTTGGGGTCCGTGACGTGGCGGATAAGCTCCAAGAGCGTCGCCTGAGATGGTTTGGCCACGTTACGCGCCGGCCTAAGAACAATGTCGGATGCAAGGGCCTTGCTATACCAGTTCCTGGAGCGTGACCTCCCGGACGTCCAAGGAAGCGCTGGTTGGATGTCGTAATGCAGGACATGAGAGCCAATGGTCTAACCACCGAGGATGCAAAAGACCGTAAAAAGTGGAGTAGATTCAGTAGGAAGGCAGACCCTGGAAATAGCCGGGATTAATGCCAGGAAGAAGAAGTAAATATAATATAGTGATAATAGTGTTCAACTGGCACGCTCTTAACACCTTAAACTAAGAACTGAACTGAATACTGAAAAAAATTCAAAAATATAAGATTTAGGATGATAGATGATAAATGTTATGGGTAGTAAATGCTAGGGCTGTTAATGCCGGATTAAGGCATTGTAAATATTATTATTTTCCTGAATCTCTTTTAGGTATTATGTACCTCATGATCATAATATCATCAAAAGTTAGGAAATATCACTATACTATTGGTAGGGTTTTGTAATTTTTAATTTTCTCAAATAATTTAAACAGCATTTATTTAGGTGCCGAGAGCTTCTAGGGGGCACCTCGTGAGAGTGTGGACTTTACATTCGACATTTTTATATTATCCTTATAATTAGTTAATAGTTTAAAAGTAAATTATATTTTAATTGGAATAAATATATTAACATTCATTTTAAAGTAAGTTACTAATGGTACTATTTATGATCACCATATTATGCTTTTGAAAACTACACCTTACGCTTAACCGTAATAAAATACTAATCAGTTGTTTTCTAATCTGTGGTTGGCGGTCGCTTAGCTCGTCATGAAAAAAGTAGAAAGAGAAACAAAAATGTCAACATTCAAATGTCAATTTTCAACAGTAAATAACATTTTAATTTTGTCAAATAAATAGCGTACATAGATCAAAATATTTGTTATTAATATTGTATATAGTGAACGAAAGGTAAGAGTCTACTGAATAATACTGTCCATTTTAAATAATTATTTAATAATAGATATAAAGTATCATTATGCAGGTTAGGTAAGTTAATGTTATTTAAAATATTTTATAACTAAATAAGAATGCTAATAAAAATCTGAAATAACTGGAAGCATTGCGTGTTGAGTGGCGGAACACGACACCAGAGCGAAGATATGAAAATATTAAACATGTTATTTCCTCGAGTGGGGATCGAACCCACTACCAGTCGCATTTTCAGTAAGGCCTTAATTGACAAACATGTATTTTTAATTCTATTAATATTTAAAATAATACAGATACATAGTCACTGGCGTAGCTACGGTATTTGCTGCAGCTTAGGAATTGAGGCCCTTTAAAATGGTCAAAATAATTTCAGATTTCAGAACACAGTAGAGTAGATAAACAATTTTTTGTTGCTTCAAAACTATAATAACTATATATAAGTTATAACATTAGATTTTGGTAAAAAATATTGCAAAAATTTTAAAATGGACATTACCCACTTTTGACTAGCAAAGTCATAATTACTTCTATTACAGAGAACAGTACACCTTACCACGTTCATTTCATTTCTTCCATCTTTGCTAAACATGTTTATTGGAAGGACCATTTCATTCATTGTATTTTCTCTCTTTAAATACCATAACTTTTGTCTTGCTTCTATTCTAATGGTATCATCCTTCACCAGGGTACCATCCTTCACCATTAAAACACAAAGTCTGAAGGCTTTGTTCAGGCTTTGTGTTTTAATGGTGAAGGATGGTTCTATTCTAATGGCTCTGTGAAGGGATGACGATGATGATGATGATGCCTAAAAAATGTTTAATAAATTTAATTAAATACACAAGTTATAAAAAAATATACAAGCAGAAGTAATTGACATCAAAATCTCTCTATCAAAGAGACTTTTACTTTTTTTATTACTGCATTATATACACCCATTAAGCTGCCACCAGCCCAAATGCCCTTTATTGCTATGTGGACCACCAACAGAAGCATTATTTATTTTTTATTAAAGTATCTTTTTCTTTGTTTTGATTTGCTCTTAGTTTACATACTCAGTATGAGTGATTAAGATATGACATATTTTCACAAAAGAATTAATATTTGAACTCTATGAGAACAGCAAACTGTTCCTGGCTTCAATTCCTTCCTTGGCCTTGACTCCATCCTAAAATGATATTACATATTTTTAATGATATATACTGCTGTTTGAATACAATGCTTTTATAATTATGAAAGTTTTAAATTATATGTTATGTTTTGAGATCAAAGTAGATAGTAATAATGGGAATATACTTATTACATACCTTATAATATATTATTATAAGGCCCCTAAAAACCTACACTTTGGTCATAAGTCCCAGGCACTCTCCAAACTCCTCTCTGCAATGCAATGGGCCCGGCACCTGCACAGGAAATCCATGGATTGCTAAGGAGTTTCTTGTCATTTAATAAACAATTATTTAACACCGTATAAACATAAAAATTTAGTTGTGACAGTTGAAACTTGTAAAATTTTTCAATTGATATAAAAAAATCAATAATTATAGATAACAAAAGCCAAGTATCTTCTATTCTCACATAGACCAGCATCATTTTTCTTGTACATTTTTTAATTCTTGATTGAAAAAATTAGAAGATTGACTGCACCACTCTCACCCCCTCAGCTACACCACTGGAAATAGTTGTAGGACAATAGTTTTTTTTTGAAAAGAGTCTTCTATGAAACAGTGCAATACATAGCATAACTGCTCATTTTTTAACTAATTAAATTCAATTTATTTGGACTTTGGATTTGAAGCTGCTTTGCCAAGTCCCATAGCCTATTGTTCTCTACCAGTTGCCACCCGTTGTATGCAATCTGTTATCTAGTGTATAATAATTGATTAAAGTACTTGGCATTTTTGGCAAACACTCAAATGCCAACTTGTTCTTACACAAATCAAACTTGAGACACATTTTAATAATACATTTTATATGTTTAATAAAAAATAATTATATGTGTTAAATTGTATATGTTTTGTCATCGGTAAGATACTGTTGTGATTCCATTGTTACTTTTGTTGTCTCTATTAACTTTTTTCTTTTGTGAAGTGTCCACTTGTTTTTTGATTATTTTGATTAAATTATATTATTTTTTTTATATTTTAAAACATGAGTAAACCTGGACCAAGTCAAATAGAAATTAAAAAGTTAAATAAAAGTTTTAGAAAGAGAATTACTTTTTTACATTTTGTCTTATGCAAAAATGAATATGGTAATTTAATAAAAAAACATATATAGTTAATGAATATAATTGAGTTTGCTTTACAAATGTTAAAAAACATAATTTTAGTCTACTAATTAAAGGAGAAATTCTCCAAGTGTCTGAATCAGCTATTTTCTTAGGTATAACTATAGATTCCAAACTCCAGTGGAACGCTCATCTGGAAGCACTTGCGGATAAACTCAGCTCTGCCGCGTTCGCAATTAATAAAGTAAGACAAATGACGGACGTTGACACTGCCCGACTAGTCTACTATAGCTATTTTCATAGTATTTTATCTTATGGAATGCTGCTATGTGGCAGTGCTTCTGATATAAATTCAATATTTATTCTCCAAAAAGAGGCGTGAGATATATTTATAACCTAAGAGCGCGAAATTCTCTGCGAGATATTTTCAAAGAGGCAGGTATTATTACAGTTGCTTCCCAATTTGTATATTATAACGCTCTCTTTGTCCGACAAAATATCAAAATATCGTCATAGTAAAAATAGTGACAGTCATACGATAGAAACCAGAAATAAAGATAAGATTGTTACGCCAAGTTTTCACCTCCAAAAAGTTAAGAAATCTTTTATGGGTATACGTGTATATAATAAAATTCCGCAGTGTATTCTAAGTTTGCCACTTCCAAAATTTAAAGTATTTTAAAAAATTACACTGTTACACTGTTGAAGAATATATAGAGGATAAACTTGTATGGAATGTCTATTGAATGTAATGCAGGATAGCTGCCAGCTAATGTAATAGATTATACCTTTGAAAAGAGCAACTCTTGTGTTTCTTGCCGGCTCTTCTTACCTTCGACTTTAATAAATCAAAAAATAGAATCATTTTCGTTTCGTATTATTGTTTACAGTACAAAATTTGATAATCTATACTAAGTAATATTATAAATATTAAAAATTTCTTTGGTTGAAGGCCCCATTCATATATTAGGAGTTATTGGTTTTTTATTTTTTTTTATTTTTTTTAAATTTTAACAGCTACATCCACGGGCGCATAGTTGCCCGTGCCTTTTTTTATTAAATGAAAGTTATTTTAATGTGGCGTACTTAAATTTTGGGACAATTTAAACTGTACTTATATCTAGAGCTTATACTAGAGGGGTTGGATGAGACCCCTACCGACATTTTTTTTTTTTTTTTTTTTTTATTATTATTATTATATAACTTATTTTATGTAATTACTTTTTACATGTAAAGAACACCTTCGCCTATTAGATTTGGCCTGGCTCATGCAGAACGCCTTCCTTGAGTTTTTGGATCAGTGCCTCTATCACCCTATCATCTCTTTGTGACATTGCCCCTTTTAGGTTCGCCTCCACCACCTCCGTAGATGAAGCGCCCACCGCTCGGCTGATAAAGTTGCCTATTGCGTCTCCGCCGTCGTCAGAGTAATAGACACAGGTGTTGGTGTGTCTCGTCACTGCGACGACTGCGTGAGAGACGCTCTCATGTACTCGGATCCGTGCGCGTCCGGTTCGGACGATGACGACGTCTGCGAAGGTCTGCCCCTGGGCCTCATGGATAGTCATGACTCGCGAACCTGCTCCAGCTCCATATCCCTGGTCTTTCAGCTGCCTCTTCTCCTCCTGCGTGTGGACCAGATATAGGGTGCCGTCATTACAGTGTGGTATTCGCGCGTCGGTGTATCCGAGAACCTTTAGGGAGTGGACAATGGGGCTTGCGGAGTAAATGCTGTTATATACTCCGGCGAGGGCATAGGCGACGTCCATTGGGCTCCGGTGTGTGCAAGGCAACTCGCATGTGATGTTGGTTGTCAAGCTAGGCCTGCAGTACCTTAGTTCGAATAGATTTTGTCTGTCGATGTAAGGCAGCTGATTGATATCTCCGATGAGTGTGACCTCGTTCGCTCCTGACAGTCTGGCCGCCATAACAATGGCCCCGAAGTGGTTCATGAGGGCTTCGTCCACCGTTAGCCGGTTTATAACTATTCCCTCATGAAAACCGTTGACTAAGATCGAGGCCATTGTTCGCACTCTCTTTGTCGCTTTCGTGCCAAGGCGGTGCGCCAGCTTCACTCTTAGATCTTTCGCGGCCTCTACTGTGGTTGTCACTACTACTTCCGTGTCCGTAGGAGTTATTGGTTCTATTAGAGAAATTATTCTTATGTTGGATAGCCCATCGCTCACGATGTCTATACCGGCTATAGATATCGTGATCGATGGGCTCTATAAGCTCTGCCTGGGTTAAATGGCGGGAGATCACTGGTGTGGCTTAACGTCTTAACGTCACGCAAATGAAGATGCTGAGGAGGATGTGTGACGTAACGCGATCTGACCGCATATGTAACGCATTCATTCGAGGTAATCTTGGATATGTTGGACATCTTGGATATGTAGGACATAAGCAGCTACGATAGTAATATTTTCTATACATAAGAAATAAGTATGTAATTATCCATATGTTGATCTATTCTAGTAATGTCTGGATTGCGGGGAGGAGCGGTGGTGGGCGCGCGCATGCAGGCGTGGCGGGTTCATGCGTACGGCGCTGGTGAGCTGCGCCTAGAGAGCACGCGCGTGCCCACCCTGCGCGCGACCGACGACGTGCTTGTGCGCGTGCGCGCCGCTTCGCTCAACCCCCTGGACGTTGCCATGATCGGTAACTTGCATTTATTTTCCTGCCATGGAGGCTAGATATGCTGTTATGTTTGGATATCTTTATAAACTTACTCATTTCGTAGGTGGATATGGAGCTCGGATTTTAAATGCCTTACGAAAACTTGAGGGGTCAGACGTAGAGTTCCCTCTCGTGGTAGGGAGGGACTTCGTGGGCGAGGTGGAGGTGGCGGGCGCGAAGTCGCGGCTGCGGCGTGGGCAGCGCGTGTGGGGCGTGGTACCGCCTTACCGCGCCGGCGCGCACGCGCAGTACGTGCTCGTCAAGGACCACTGGGTAACTATGATCCGCTAGGGCCCGTGAACCTCCGTCATGTAGACCGTCTATAACGTACACCGTTGACGCCCGGCAGTTGGGCCCGGCGCCGCACGCGCTCAGCGACTTGCAAGCGGGCGGCGCGTTGTACGCGGCTCTGACGGCGTGTGCGGCGCTGCGTGCGGCGGGGCTGCGCGCGGGTGCTAGATCGGCGCGGGGCGCGCGCGTGCTGCTGCTGGGGCTGGGCGGCGTGGGACAGGCGGCGCTGCAGCTGCTAGTGCAGCGCGGCGCGCACGTAGTGGTGGGCTGCGCCGGCGAACTGTGCGGACGCGCCACGGCGCTCGGCGCAGTGGCCGCGCTCGACCGACACGCGGCTGAGTATGAGCGCCTGCTGCTGGAGAGCGGGCCGTACGCGGCGGTGCTGGACTGCGCAGGGCTGGGAGGCGCGGCGGCGGGCGCGCGACATTGGCGGTTCGCACGCTACGTGACGCTGAGCTCGCCGCTGCTGCGCGAGACGGACGCGCTCGGTTTGGCGGGCGGCGCGCTATGGGCGGCGGCGGCGCTGGCGGCGCACAGCGCGGCGGCGCGCAATGCGGGCGGACACGTGCGCTGGGCATTTTTCGCGCCGTGCGCCGCAGACATCGAGCTGCTGCGGCGGCTGGCAGAGCACGGGCAGGTAGGTGGGAAAGCGCGGGCGGGCGGGTGTTCCGCGGGGCGCGCAGAGTGCTGACGGGCGCTGTGTTGCAGCTGGCGGTGAACGTGGAGCGCGCGTACGGTTGGCGCTCGGCCGCAGCGGCGTACGAGCGCGCGGCGGCAGGAGGTGCGCGGGGGAAGCTGCTGCTCGACTTCACCGACGACACGCCTGACGAAGGTCACCAGGAAACATGAGTTACTACCTCATTTTACTACATTTATGAATTACTTTAAAAGTAAAATTATATAATATTTATCGTTTTATTAAATCTTTAAAAGAGCAATTAAATATAGGAATATGAACAGACTTTACTTTTAATACTTCATACCTGTGTGCTCATTAGTTGAGTAATCTTCCCTCGATAATTGAACTTATAATAGTTTATGTTTCTAGTAAATATTTCACAACGTGATCAGCAATGAAATTGCTTGGAGACATTTAAAGCAAGAACCTCGTCCAACAGCAACTTGATTAGAGCTGAACTGCGCCCTAGCCCTACGCCGCTAATGTATGCAAAGAACTACTCGAGTGACCTTGGATTACAATTGTATTACAAAAAAAAAGTCGCTAATCGAAAACTACTAATCTATAAATAGACGAAAGTGTCGCCCTCCGCCTCTATCAGTGCCTTTCTAAGTCTTCTGAACTACCTAACACAGTTTTAACTACCCCAAAAATTAAAAAGTAAATTAAAAACAAAATAAATAATAAACTTATTGTTGTAAAATAAAACGCCGTTTGTTAAGAGCGACGCACCCCACATAAAATAACAGACGGACAACAAAGTCCTAAGGGCTCCGTTTTCACCTTTTGAGATACGGAACCTTAAAAAGAAGTAAAAAATTAATTTCTTATTATGTAGCCATAACTTTACTAACCCTATTCGAAACATTTATTGCGTGTGTACGATCTTCCGCTATTTGCAAACAATACATAATCTGTAGTACATGTTTTTTTTTTCATTTTTTAATAACTTACAGTTTTTATTTCAGCTATTGTTTTTACTATCAATGAATAATTAAATTCAATGAGGCAATCACTGCCCACTGGCATGTGTATTGTATTCACATACATGGGTAGTAGATGCCTGCATTTCTATTTGTCGACAAATCTAATGATATTTTCATTAGATTAGACTTTATTCAAATAGACTATTATAAGTACTATTGATAAACATGTCGCTACCACCCGACTCTGGTGCGGAAGACAGTTCTGCTAAGAAGAGCCGACAATCTCAACAGTTGCTCTTGGCAATGTCCATGGTACAATTTAATTATTATACCTACTTAGGTTACTGGCAGTTATCCTGCATATCATTTAATAAATATTATACATTTACTATATTCTTTTTATTTTCTTCCTAATACATATAGCCCAAGATCCCAGAACTGCCAGACCTACGTCAATTTAGCAAAGCTGAAATTTTGGGGACTATCAGTCTAATATGTAGTTAAGACAGTGTGCCTACTCACTAACTCGAAAGTGGGAGACGTTTCAGAGGTAGTGCAAAATAACGATATATCTTTGTCTGGGAAGATGATTAAGACATCGGACGGGTCTGGGTGCTTATGAGGGGTCATGAATTAGTCCGTATGTAATATATTTAAAATTAAAGCTAGCTTTATTAACGGCATTTGCCCCAATTTTGAACTACCATTAGGACGTCTGGCAAGAGTCACGTAACCTTAACTTGGCGCTATCTCCGAAAGGTCCCCACTTTCAAGTTAGAGAGTATGCATAGGGGAGAGCGGGGCTAAAAGTTACCGAGGTAAGTTGTTCCGATGGAAATAATTTCGCGGGGAAAAGTGATAGGAATATTTAGTAAGCATATAGTGAAATGCAATGTGATAGCGCACCCATTCCAGCATATTGAACAATCCAGTGGCACCCGCAACCAATGGAATAGCACACGGGTGTCGTTGGTGCACGAATGTAAAGATTTTCGCATTTGATATTTTTGGTCTGTCTCACAAATTTTAACGATTAGCCTCGAGTACGTTAGTGTTTTTTTTACATATATTATCTACTATTTCGGATCACTATTTATAAATTATTTATGTTTCCTAATCTTATTTATATTTAATTTTATTTCAACACGTGTTTTTGGGGATAGATGTTCCCTTTTTTGGGGCATGTTGTGACGTTGATTATTCCTTAAATAAACAGGCTCTGTTCGATTATTTATTGTTTTTTATTTTGCAAATAATAGCTTTAAAAAATAAGGTAACAATTTAACCCGGCCTGTTAACAACTTGCCCCAAGTCGGGGTAAGTTGTTACTTTCCGACTTCAGTCATAAAAAAAATCATAATAAAAAAGTCTTACAAGTCTAGATATGTAAGTTGAATTTAATTATATTGTCCAGAAATCAAGTATTCGTAGCAATATTTGAGGTTAAAAAAAATCGGAACTTTTGGCCCCGCTCTCCCCTATAGTCTTAACTATATATATTAGACTATTAATCCTCAAAATTTCAGCTTTGCTATAATGACGTAGGTCTGGGGTCTAATCTCGGTCTAATAGCATACTGTTGTAGAATATTGAGCTTTACTTGTTAGTGTTTTTATTTATTTTTTATGTTTTTACTGGGTGAACCGATTTTGATGATGTTTTTTTTATTTGAAAGCTAGCTATGAGAAAATATGTCTTAAATTTGCATTCGATATGTGCGCGACAAATGAACGAATAACTCAATGTCGCGACCGATTTCGATGATTCTTTTTTTATTTGAAAGAATACACTTCAAGGGTAGTTGAAACTTCCAGTTGAAATTGAACAAGTTTGTTTTTTTTTGGTGAAATGTACAAATATTTATTTAAGTGTATTTATGAAAAATTCAATAGTGAAAACCGCATCGAAATCGGTTATGCCGATTCTGAGATTAGCGAAAACCAACGCACAAAGAAAAAGACAAAAGTTTTAAAAATCATTATTTTGGGTTCTATTAGGTTATTAAAGGTTCCCAATAACATTTATTTTAAATATCTTCCAAGTATAGACGCCGACTCTCTTACGATTTTATTATGAGTATAAATATACCATAAATGTAGGCATACCATGTCCCATAAATTATTTAATAACTTTAAAAATAAAATCGAACGTATCAGCATGTTTACTTTGTAAAAGTAAGTAATTACTACAATCACGATGTCGGCCATGATAATGAAATGTTCCAATGCTGAATGTATAAGAGGTCACGTCGAAGTCGAGTTCAGCGATCTCTGTTCTGCAGCATCCCGGCGCCCTCGTGATGCGCGCGCGTGTCCGCTGCGCGCTGCCCGCTGCCCGGTCGCCCGTGTCACCTACATATATGTATACTTACTTAGGTTATCTCTCTATTTTTACTAAACTAAGCAAATGTAAATTAACTAAGTAAGCATAGATAAATACTAAATGTTGTTTAAGTTTAAGGTAATTAGGGGAGAACAGGGTAATGAGAACCTACTAAGGGAAAACGTTGATAGAAATCATATTTCTCAAAACGTTTGTAATTTTTTATTAGGAACCTTGATAGATTATAGATTATACCATTACCAGACAGGTGCGGCTAATGAGAGCCTATTAAACTAATCTTAAATATAAAAATAACAAATCGGACTTTAAATGAGATCTTTTGTTATTATAATCATCAACACGTATAAAACTATTTAGCTTCCCCTAAATTATGTCTCTTCTTTAAAGTACTATAAAGTGCTATAAAGAAAATAGCAATTTGGATTAGCAGGAAAATGGCACTAACGACTCGAACGCGTCAGGCAAAGTTTGTCGGTGGTTGACGGAAACAGCTGTGTGCTCACGATTGCGCGAATGGACCTGCATTCCGTGAAATCACCATAGCTCTCATTGCCCGACCGCTCTCATTACCCTGGCTTCCCCTACTCCCAATTAAACTACATAGTTCACCCTAATGAATATTTCAATATCACGCTTAATTTAGTTTAACTATTTAGAAATTTCTTGTACATTAAATAATATAATCTATTACCGCCTATTTTCCGCGAATATGACGTATAGGAATTTAACATATTGATTGATGCACTGATTCGTAACTCACTCAATTAGTATCTTGCGAGCATCTCAAATCTCTTTTTGCCCTTAGGAAGAACTTTAACTGTTACCAACAGAAACCCACAAAACAAAGAAATTTTTAAAAATGATTATCTTGTCTTCTCATCTATTTTGATATTTCTCAAATTGATTGTATTTGAATTGAACTCAATTTGTTGAAGTTGAAGCAGTAGTTAACATTGAACGTATGTGAACATATTACATCAATAGGTTACTTAATTGCGAGACAAAATAATGAATGCTAATGTTCACACATATATCTTTGTGTCCAACATATTATAATGTAAACCTAATTAGGGAAAACTCATATTTTATTGAAGCGTAAATATTCTGTTTACGTAAGTTAATTTAACGTGAATAATAACTTGCAAGATATTTGTTTCCATAAAAATACTACAATATAACAAATATTATGTATATTTGGTATGTATGTGTATTTTGCGTTTCAGTTTTCAGCAGTCTTTGACAATGTCTTAATTTTTTAGATGAAAGAACTTTGGGGTAGTAATAGCAGGCGGATGTTGGATGTGTTAGTAATAGAACTACCTATAGACTTCTTTTTATGGTAAACTTACAAACTATTTACCAATAGTACCAATAATTATCACAATGCATGCCAAGAAACCACATTTTAGGCATTTTTTAAATTATTGTACCTTTTGAAAAACGACCAACATTCTTATCTCTAAATGAAACAGTAAAAATATTTTGTTTGTACATTTAGTATTTTTGACTGATATGGATAGAGAGACACTTAAAAAGGAATAATAGAAAGCAAAAATATATATTTTTTTATTTACCCCAGTATATTATTTGGTATTCAAAAAATTTTCTAGCGATCGTTACCTTTTTAAGCCCAGAATAATTACCAGATTAAAACACGTCACTAAAACATTTTTACATCTATTTAGTGACATTATACCTACCAATGAATTTTAGCTTGAAATTAATTGTAAAGGAGGCCACATATTTGTCTGGCATCCAATAATAAGAAAATTGGATTTATTTACTAATATTTTAGAAAACGTAATTTGGTGGCCATTTATCCATTTTGGAAAACGTTTCAATTTTTATTGGTAATTTAGGAAACGGCTGACAGGGCTCGATAGCGCATCGATGGGAAAATAAGGAAAAGGCAGTATTCTGTTATTCCTTAACAGCGCTTTCCAAATGACACCCTTTGAGGCAAAACAAATAACACAAGCACAATAAAATAATTCGAACCCGCGATGATCGGCTGATTCCCTGCAACAGCCATTAAAATATTCTCAAAATAAACTATTAATGAATATGGATTGTACAAAGTGACTCCTGGGAAACAAACTAAAGTGCTAAACTAACCAAAGCTGAATTATTTCGACACTTCAGGGTGTTTATCATTAAACGGAGTGACGCCTAATGGAATTAACATCGTATATAGTCGGTATATGAGATGCAAACTAAATTCAAAAATTATCGTCGACAACTGCGGACACAGCTGGTGTTTAATAAAATAGGGAATATGTTATGTGTAATGTCTCTAATATGATAAATATATGAATGATAATATTGTAATATCTACCCTGGGAGCCCCTTGGCTCCCAGGGTAAATCACTTCACAACACCGGCGGCGGGAGCCTGACAGGCTCATAATCATGCCCAATTACCCTACGATGGCCCTAATATTAAAAATGGTTGATTCATTTCTATAATAAAATTATTTATACTAAAAAAAAAGTAAGTTCAACCGGACACCATAACCAGAACCAAACATATAACACTTTGTCGCGCACATAAGTACTTAGGTACTTCTTACTCGCGGGAACATTCAGTCAGCAACGGATCAAAAGCTGGAGTAACAAACCTCCTCCTTACGGAAGTCGGTTAAAAAGTATTTCATTGCCCTTCTTTTGTAGTCTGGCCATAAGTTATGTTACGATAAAAAAAAAAACAAAATATTATTTTTGAACTTAAAATCTGTAATTTTATACTATTGTTAATTGTGTTTTCTTATTTTCGCGCCAGTATTGTGAAATATTTTGTAATATTAAAATGGAGTTGGGTGATAAAGAGAATATAATTGCTGTCATTCCATTACGTAAAGTAGGTATGAACTACGGAGAAAATTGCTACCGGGTTTTTGACAGGTACCTCCTACGGAAAAGGATATCGAAGCAGTAAGAGAAAGAATTCGAATAAATCCTGTCTGAAAGCAAAAGATTTTATCTCGAGAGATGAAGATAGTACGCTGCACCGCTGTATAGCTGTATAATTATATGAATTAATTAACAGATTACTTCTCTATAGTACAGGCACGCGACACGCGAAGCCGCCCAATAAGACGGAGAGCGCGCGCGGAGTCACACGCACGGACGCTTAGAGGACTGCTACGCGCCAGACAGGACAGCCGGAGCAGGTTAGCGATGATAGGGCCACTCGATACGCAATGCGTCCAGAACCCGGCGGTGCTGCCTACCCTGCTGTCTGCGGGACAGCGTAAAACTGATTTCTTTTAATTCTGATGCTTTTAATTTAACAAATATGCTTCGTCGTTTTACGTATTTTTGAGATGTGGTATTTATAGGTAGCTTATATCTAAAAATTATCCATGTCTCAAATACAATTTGTTTATTGACCATGGCTCTATATTACGCCAGCTTTACTGAGATAGGTGTTATTTAATATAGTACGTTACGGTAACGCTGCGACCCACCACGCACGGTCGATCCGACAGTACAGATTCATTATTAAGCGATCTCGAATAAAATTACTCGTTTTATCTTAAATTTTTGTTTACGAAAACAAAACTCGTTTCGCCAGTATGAGTCGTAGCTTTGGTTTGGAGGTGGTGGTAGTGGGTCCCCGCTGGGCGGCGTGGCGGGCGCGTGCTCGCGCCGTGCGGCGCGGGCGGGTCGAGGGGGTGGCGGGGGGACGCGAGCGCGCGCGGCCCCCATTGGCCGCATGCACGTGGCCTGATCTCGCACCATGGCAACGCGCCCCCGCCGCGCGCCGCGCCACCCCCCGCTTGGTATTCGCGCAAGGAGCCGTCCTCTGAGTCACAGTCGCGATCGCGCTGGGCGTCGAGATACGCGCGTGTCATCGCCTCGCGCTCGCCTCCGAGTTCGCACCGAATATCGACTGCCGGTCGATACCCACGAGCCCCGGAGTACCTGAGGAGTGGTGGAGCGGCACCGACGCGACCTGCCCGATCGCGGACCAAGGCCCTTTCTTCACGTTTTGTGCAATTGGTGCACTACTTCTATTATAAGTAAGTACACACAAACTTTGTGACACAACTATCAACTCTTATTAGAATTCAATGAATTACCAAAAATCCAGTTCCCATGGGACACCTGTACGCCTATGCGCCATGCGGCGTTTGCGACAGAGAGAATAGAGCTGTCATTAGACAAACGAGACAACATTTGTGCCTTTTATTAAGGCATATACTTATTATTAAGTGCACTTGAAAAAAGGCTTTTGCTTGCATTACTACTCAATTTGATAACATGAACAAAAGTAGTAACATTGGCTTGCTGCAGTTACAGAACTGTAGCTATCGATCAGCTGATATGGGCGCGACACTAGTGTACTGCCAGCACCTCCCGGTCCCTAGCCACTACGTACATACTATAAACATATTGTAAATAACAGTTTGTTTGTGCATACTTATATTAAGTACATACTTGTATAAGTTTTAACGAGTAACAATTTAGCTGATGCGTAATTTCAATGATATTTATGACATTTGGAATATTTTATAAAGTAGTAGTGAGGCTTACCGCAAGCCAAGCAAGGTGGTGCGGTGAGTACAGAACCTCTGGCTGGTGTTGGTTAGTCGCGACGTGGTGTCTCACCTGGACACATCGGAGGACAATTAGACGCCATGGCAGGTATTTATTGAGTAGGATAAATGGGTGTAGGTAAACACAACAATAAATTAAGCATAGTAAATATCTCAGATTCTCATTATAATACCACAAGATATGTTATTACATTCAAAAATATTTTAATATCTAGACAGAGAAGTTTGCGAATACAGTGAATACCTCGCGATAACTAGTTATAAAAAATAAGGATGATGAAAAAATACATTACTTACACTTTTATATGAAACTGTTTAATTTATTCAACCATTATGCTATGCTAATAAGAAAATGATAGGTATAATATATTAAATAATTATGTACGTACATATTATTTCAAATATTTAGATAAGCTACATGATCCTTAGAAAAGATCGGATGGTAGTTTATTAACGTCTAATAATAATAATATGCACACTTTTTTGTTAAAGCATCGACTACGTGACGCACGTACTCGTACACTGCGGCTCGCGCCGCGACCGAGAGGAGTGGAACCCACCACCTCTAGGGTCCCGCGTCAGCTACTCCAGTCGCCTCTGTGCTCGTACAAAACTCATATTTTGATTATTCAAATTATAAGTCTAATAAAAAATATAGTAAATTGTTAGTAAAATTCAATTTAATATTATGGTAATTATAATGAGTACCTATTACAACAACTGAATAATATTTTTGTGTTATGCTTCCTTATCGTGAGATTCTTGCATTGACTTTGTTTACAAAGCCCGTATTTAGGAATCGCTCTCAAGTCCGAGATCGATCTCGAGCTATCGAGCTGATATACTGTAACTGTAAATATACTATCTACATTACATTGTCCTTCGGTTTCTCCTACAACTTTTACTTTTCTGAAAAAATACCATCTCTGGTATCATTTTTCCAGGTACCTATGGGTTTGAAAAAGTACAATAAAATATTACGACTAACATATAAATAAATATTATACCACATATACAGCAAAGATATTTTATATAATAAATATAATACAATAAACATATGTATAAAATTTCTTTCTGTATACATTTTGTATCAGTTATATTTTACATGAATACAGTAAATAGATTTTAAGAGAATGTCAATGTAATAAGAAAACGATATAATATATTAAAATAAGGAAATGTGCGCACGAAGAAGCATGCGTCGGCGGCGTGGCGGTTAAGAATGTGAGAACCGCTGAGATAATTTAACTTATTAACTAATTTTTAATAAAAAAAATTTTTTTTATCAACATTAGACACAAAGTAGGGAACGGAGTGTCTTAACACCAGGCTCCCTCTGCCTCTGGCCTGTTGTGTGGGATACAGCGTGAAGCTGATTTATTTTTTTATCACAATATATACTTCTTCACCAATTGCTTTATTATTTTATTGTTATTTTCAATAAATATATTGTTGCTCATTTGTCTATATGTAACATGTTTTGGTTGCTTGCTGGTCTGCTGTGTGTTCGATGAGCTTTATCGCCATAGTCGTTATTTCACCAATAATAATACAGAATACCTACATTTAGTATTTACCCTATTGTTATTGGATTTCCCAAGCACTGCTGACACCGTCGTGGTGTTGTCTATTTTACCTCATCTGTATTGCTGGCTGCCATTGCGGCTTGTCGGTACGTAAACAAGGAAAGTGAACAGCGCACGTACGTACCTACGAGTATATTACTTTGTTTACCATTTGCGGTCTCAGTAGGATGTTGAAGAAACTACATCTAGAGACTAATTATGTTTATTTCTATCAATTATAAAGCTGAAAAATTTGTTTGGTGGATCACGTAAATGCCAGGAGCCACTTTACTTATGTGCTTGTGCTGGTTATCACCACTCCACTCCACCTGCAGTCGTCCTGTCACAGAGGAGTAAATAACTAGAGTAAAGTAAGCGCTAATGTGGGACTCGGACCAATAAAATAGTAAAAATATTTTGTCTGTACTTTTAGGATTTTTGACTGAAGTTGATAGAAAGGGATAGACACTTAAAAATAATATAAAGATTTTTTTAAATTTCTTGGTTGTCTTGTCCGTATGTACGTCACGTTTATCTCCGAAAGTACCACCTATTGCTTTTTGTTTTAACTCAAGTTTACATCTAAAGTTTGTTTCATTAAAATCGGTTTGAATCTACTCATGACTTCATGAGTTTGCCTGCAAATTGTATAATAAATAAGTTTGTGATAAATGTGTATTTTTAACCGGCTTTCAAAACAAGAAGGAGATTTTGAATTAAATATTTTCGATTCGATATTCGGTTCCTTATTTTGGATTCGATTTCGATATTGGATTATTCGATTCAATTTGGGTATTTTTTGTAATATGCAATCATTACAGTTATTTTATAAATAAAATTATAAATCCTTACATAAATTAATAATTCAACATTTAAGGCTGTTTCTGAACAAGTAAATCAAATTATACATTGACATCAACACATTTGACTGTCAGTCAACTCTCTTTATTAAAAGAATAATCAAGCGGGCGAAGCCGCAGGCAAGCCGCTAGTGTATGTATAAAGCTCTTCTTTTTCGTATTCATTCCACCCATACTTCACTCATATAAGTGGAAACGTTATTGGTTAATGTAATGTAGATATTGTAAGCGCTGTTTGTTCCCCAATAAAAAATAAATAAATCAAACAAAGCTGACTGTTTTTGTTACGTAAGTGGAATTTATTAAACTAATTATCTTTATATCTAATTAATATTTGTATGTAATTATATTGATATTGTTATTGAAAAATAAAACATAGCGCGCAATGTCTCGTAAACTGAAAATATAATTCCATCATCCCTTTGAGGCATAATAGTGTCCAGTTCTTGAATACAATGGGTGGCGCGTCGAGCACCGGCAGACGGCCCGCCGCAGCACACAGCTGCTGCAGCGGGCAGTGACCTGTCTTCGCGGCCGGTGGAGGAAGTAGGGACCCGCGAATAGTCTTTACTATAACTATTTTTATTTACTCATGTTATGCTCGTTTAGAAGTTACGATATGCGCCGTCGATCGAGAGGTCAAAAGACCGTCCGTCGTCGCAGATATCTCGCGAAGGTCGAATCGGTCAATGGTATAATAAAAATTTCACGACGGAAATGTTTCTCCTTCATCTTTCCCACGTCGCAAACTGCTGAGTTGCCAAATGACGATATGGAAGAGTGACGCGAGAGAGCCGGAGAGGTCGACCTTGGTCGTCCTTGCCAGGTGATAAGACGCTCAGGGTCTCATGGAAACGTGGACGGGTCGCGACCCCGCTATCGCGCCCTTTTAACCGCACGTCGCGCGGCCGCAGCTTCACTTGACGTGTGCACCTCCTCGCGAGCGGCTTGTCGTCGCTCACCTCCGCCTCTCGGAAGCATACGCACTCGTAAATGTTGGCACCGCTCGGAGTTGACAAGGCTGTTTGCTTGCAGATACCAGATATTGTATACGGTGAAAGCTACGAAGGAGCAACATGCCGAGTGCCGTGATGAACGGGAGCCGCGCGGACGACGCGGCTGACGTGGTGCTGACAGGCCTGTCGGGCCGCCTGCCCGAGTCCGACAACATTGAAGAGTTCGCGCAGCAGCTATTCGACGGCGTGGACCTCGTCACGGCCGATGACCGTCGCTGGACGCCTGGTGAGTTAACCCACTAATTTGACTAAAATTGACGCACAATAGCGGCTCGTGTATTGTAGTGTAATTCAGCTCGGGTCGCGCGACCGCCAGCCAATGTTCGCTGCACGGTGAGGGCTTCTCTTATTCGATTTAATTTCAACTTCGGTCTCGATTCGAGTGTAGGTACATATATGCATGTGCGTATCAGCGGGTAGACTAGGCTAGAATCATGCTGATATCTGATAAGAGCAGAAGATTCGTACGACCTGAAAAGGTCAATTAATTATAAAAGAAATGTAGCTTGTTCGTTATGTTGCGTACATTCATAATAGTATATAATTATTCTTTGATCAAAACAGCTAAATATAAATATCTAGATCTTTCATTTTATAACTATTTAACCGAGTCACATACTAATAGATGAGTGCCTACGCCCTACGCCCTACGCGTCGCATCTCGCGTCTTGGGTGTTGGGAAACCAAGTCAATCCAATTCTCTATCCTTATTTAATTTTCCTTGAGGATATGAGTGGACAAAAAATAAACAATTACATAAGTAATTGTCCTCATTACTCATTTGACAAATAACAAAGCCGACGTCGCTCGCGTTCTTCTCGGGAGCACAGGAATAGTGTGTGCACCTGCGTCATCGATAACAAAGACTCACAATCGCAAGGCACTCCAGATACAAGTGTAGTCATCGCATAGCTCTTCATGATTATATTTTATTTTTAGAAATTTGATAAACTTCATTCATTCATTTTGGTTATTTTTTATCCAAAAACATATATCAACAAATACCTACTTGTTAATAAAAATAAATCAGCTTCACGCTGTATCCCGCACACAGCAGGGTAGGCAGAGGGACCCTAGTGTTAAGACACTCCGTTCCCTACTTTCCGCCGAATTTTTGGAGGCATTGCGTGGTGGTGGAACTCAACGCAGCTCTTTGCCTCGACACCAGAGCAAAGAAATGAAAATAAATATTTCATTTCCAGGAGTGGGGATCGAACCCACAACCGTCGCGTTACAGTAACACCCTTGTGCCGCTGCGCCACGACCTTGGATGGTCGGACGGTACTTGTTGATGACCTAAAATTTACGTATTTCAAGTACCTACAGCAGAAATATCTATTTAAATGAACTCGAGAAAAGCTTAGTTTATTTCATTAATTTTATGTAAGTACTAGCGGACGCGCGCAGCTTCACCTGCTTATTTGGATCCTTAGGTGTGATTTCTAAAAAGCCATAAAACACGTGTTCGATGAAATATTTTTAAGAGTCTAAATGTCAAATTTTATAAAAACCAGTGCCGATTTTTAAAAAATCCATGCAAACGCTCTTCAGCTTAATACATAGAAGTATCTCTCCTGTCTTCTACCGCCAAAACACTTTCCGCGTCCGTCATCTGGGCACACCTGTCATGCAGTGATCCTTTCTAAATTTACCTCCCTCTGCCGCTGTTCTCTACGTGTTCATGTCAGACAAGCACCAAGTGCTTTCCGAGGCCTATCTCTCCTCACTGTATGGCACTTGGAAACACGAGCTGCCTCAGTTTCCGACCCTGTATCGTCTCCATCTTTTACAGGCTTTTGCTTTCGCCGTGTGCGACGCACAACTCCGGAATCCGAAGTGGACTCTAAAACTCCTTCGTTATCTTCATTCTTTGTGTTTTTTTTTTCAATATCCATACTAGTCCCACGAGTATGGGGGAAAAACAGGTTGCCATCAGTATAATCCCATCCCATCATACAACATCAGCGTCTTCAGAACTAATACAACGGGCAGAGTGACAGTAAAGTTTTTAATCAATGGTGAAACAATAGGATAACTCTGACATAAAAAAATTAGTTATAGTTTTAGGACAATGTCGGGCCTTCATACAGTGCAATGTTAGGCTTTTAATTTAGAAGATGGCTATATACTTATTGTAACACTTATAAGCTTCTCCCATTATTTGTTTATTTTGTTATTTATTTAATCTTAATATTGAAATTAGAAATTGCTATTAATCATGACGTGTAATATTTTCAATATTCATGTTAGTATTTATTAAAACAAGTGGCGTGACAGCGTAGGGAGCGCGCGTGTCGGCCGCAGCTATCGATCCCGTGTCACGTCACGTGTCCCGCTGTACTCGCTACTAGTGACCGACTGCTTTACTTGTCGCCTGCCACGGAGCAGAAGCTCGTTACCCCTGCAGGGACGATTATAACGAAATATACACGTTTATACGAATATTAACAAAACTTTATTTAAAACGCATATTTCTGAACAAATTATCATTGATATGTGGCAGGATTGCACGGGCTGCCCGAACGTAATGGCAAGCTCAAAGACCTGGCACATTTCGACGCCACGTTCTTCGGCGTGCACGCGAAGCAGGCCAATCTCATGGACCCACAGCTGCGGCTGCTGCTGGAGCTCACGCACGAGGTAATCGTGGACGCGGGCCTTAACCCCGCTGAGCTGCGTGGCTCGCGCACCGGCGTGTTCGTGGGCGTCTCTAACTCCGAGACCGAGGAGCTGTGGACGGCCGACCCCGACAAGATCAACGGCTACGCGCTGACGGGCTGTTGCCGCGCCATGTTCGCCAACCGCATCTCGTACACGTTCGACCTGAAGGGCCCCTCGTACGCACTGGACACGGCCTGCTCCAGCTCCATGTTCGCGTTGGCGCAGGCGGCGGCGGCGCTGCGCGCAGGCCAGTGCGACGCGGCCGTGGTGGCGGGCGCCAACCTGTGCCTCAAGCCCGCCAACTCACTCAATTTCCACCGCCTCAGCATGCTGTCGCCAGAGGGGCGCTGCGCCGCCTTCGACGCGGGCGGACGCGGCTATGTGCGCTCCGAGGCGGCCGTGGCCGTGCTGCTGCAGCGGCGCGGGGCCGCGCGGCGCGTATACGCCACCGTGCGCGGCGCGCGCATGAACACGGACGGCGCCAAGGAGCAGGGCATCACCTTCCCGTCCGGTGACGTGCAGCGCCGCCTCGCCGAGGAGACCTTCGCCGAGGCGGGTCTCAGGCCACAGGACGTGGTCTACGTCGAAGCCCACGGAACGGGAACTAAGGTATTTTCTGTATATTCTTTCTTGAAAACGAATATTTATTATTATTATTGATTTTCACAAAGATCGAAAAATCTCTGTGTTTGTTGTAGAATGATTTTTCTTTTCTCATATCGTTTTGTATTTAGTATTAAAAGGCTTGACTTTGGCTTGCCTTTTTGACTTGGCTTTTTTGACTTTTATTTGGCTTACTTATGAAAACGACGCTTGTGATGCGGGCACGAAATATATTATCCTTATAAACAGTCTTGGTCATAAAATAGCATTAAGAAGTGAATTAAAAGCTGCATCAATATTCCGTTTCTGTATTTTTTTCCTTATAAAGGTGTAAATGTTTCCAGGTCGGAGACCCTCAAGAAGTAAACGCGATCGCAGAGTTCTTTTGCAAGGATCGCAAGACGCCCCTGTTGCTCGGGTCGGTGAAGTCCAACATGGGGCACTCGGAGCCCGCGTCCGGGCTGTGTTCTATCGCAAAGGTGGTGGTGGCTATGGAGCGCGGCGTGATCCCTGCCAACCTGCACTACAAGGAACCCAACAAGGAGATCCCGGCGCTCAGCGACGGGCGCATCCACGTGGTGGACCGCAACACTCCGTGGGAGGGCGGGCTCGTGGCTGTCAACTCGTTTGGGTTCGGCGGCGCCAACGCGCACGTGATCCTAGAATCGGAGCGGGGCGCGCGCCCGCCGCCCGCCGCCTATGCGGCGCCGCGTCTCGTGCTGGCTTCGGGCCGCACGGAGGCGGCGGCTGCCGAGCTGCTGGCGCTGGCGTCCGAGCACCCCGCCGACGCTGAGCTGCACGCACTGCTGGACGCCGTGCATGCGCAGAACATCCCCGGCCACGGCTTTCGCGGGTTTCGCCTGCTCGCCGACCCGCCCATAGAGGAGATCACGGTGAGACACGTTTGTTAGAAACAGACATATACTATAATATGATGCCAGAAAAAAGAACATTTTAAAATATTCGACAAATATTTAATTCATCATATTCATTTAGGAGGTGGAGAGCGGGCCGCCGCGGCCGGTGTGGTTTGTGTTCTCGGGCATGGGGTCGCAGTGGGCGGGCATGGCGCGCACGCTGCTGCGCCTGCCCGCCTTCGCTGCCAGCGTGCAGCGCTCCGCCGCCGCGCTGCAGCCGCACGGCGTGGACCTACTACACGCGCTGGCCGACGCGCCCGACGCCGCTTTCGACGACGTGGTGGTGTCCTTCGTGTCCATCGCCGCCGTGCAAGTGGCGCTGGTGGACGTACTGCGCGCGGTCGGCGTGCGCCCCGACGGCATCGTGGGCCACTCCGTGGGCGAGATCGGGTGCGCGTACGCGGACGACACACTCACGGCGGAGCAGGCCGTGCTGGCGGCGTACTGGCGCGGGCGCAGCATCGTGGACGCGGGCCTGCCGCGCGGCGCCATGGCGGCCGTGGGGCTCTCGTGGGAGCAGTGCGTGGCGCGCTGCCCGTCCGACGTCGTGCCCGCCTGCCACAACGCCGCCGACAGCGTCACGGTGAGACACTCGCTTAGTAATATATAATTAAAGAAAGAGACATCCTAATATTCTATATTCATCTTCATTTGTGACTCTCATCTTTTTTACTTCTATGACATTATGCAAGTTAGGTATAAAAATAGGTCACGTGATTGTAGCTTGCGTTCCAAAAAAGATAAGAAGGAAAAATAATTTATATCCTATGTTGTGTTCTACAAACTTCGTCAAAAGATTAGCCGAAAAAAATAAATACAGGTTACGTTTTAAAAAATATAAAAATCCCCTGAATTATGAAATTGAGTTTAAATTGCTTTGAGACAGGTGCAATCTTCTTTTTTTTTAATCTTATTTAAAATATATTTTTTTAATCTAAATTATCAAGATAATGGGATAAACGGAAATAAAAGATATAAGGAAATGTTAAAATTTTATAAAACACTTAATAATAATAATAAAAAACATTTATTGCCATAAACAACACATACACATTTAACAAACAAATTAACAATTTAACAAAATAACATTATGGCAAAAGGTGTAACTCAGCTATATGATTCTTGAGTTTTTACTCTAAAGCATCGCTGTTTTACACCTTAGATTACGGACAAACAAACTATCACAAAAAAGAAAAATAATAAAAATAGAATAAAGATATCCCTTCATGGGTGTGTGTTTTTGTGAGTGTGTGTGTGTGTGCATGTGAGTGCGTGCGTGTGTGTGTGCGTGTTCCTATTTGTTCATATATATACATTTACTTCCAGTTTGGAATAAATAACTAAGTTTTAATAAGGAGAATAAATCATATAACATTAATACTAGTATACTAGTTTGAAATTTCAGGACTAGAAATAATATTTTAAACTCTTTTTACCCATGTTATGATTTTCTGCATCAAGTTGCCGTTTTAGTAGTACTTTTAGTAGCCGCTTTTGTACTTATTCTTAAAATTAACTGCATTAATTTTAAGTCTTAGGGGAGGCGGTAGGTCATTCGAAATTCTTGCTGCAGAAAACTTAAAACATCCGCGATAGCGGGACGTGTAATGTGGGGGGTATTTTCAATAGGTTCCGGTTAACTGGCCGAAGGCTTCTATTACCATCACTAGCCCAGGTGAGTTTTTCAAATAAGTACTGTGGCTTTTTATTCCACAGAACCCTTTGAATCAGAGAAGCATATTATAACTGCATTCTTGCACTCATATTTAGTACCTTACGGTTTAGAAAGGGTGTTATGTGTTCTCTTCCTGGCAAGTTATAGCAAAACCTGATACAAGCGTTTTGGACCCGTTGAACAGCCTTTAGCGTGTACGTGTTTATTCTAGTACGGAAGACAGAACTGCAGTAATTAAAGAGGAAAAGGACAAGTGAATCCACAAGTTTGAGTTCGACTCAATTCAACAACAATTCACATCTTTCAGACAACAATTCTCCTCTCTTATATAGGACCTGATTTTATACAAGGTTTTAAGTTTAAAAAATGCATTGCTAATCTTGATGTTGATGTGTTCGATGTACTGTTGAGGATCTATTATTAAGCCAAGGTTGCGAGCGGTTTGCACTCGTTCAATCGCCGTGTCATTAATTTTTATCTTTCCTCTAACTGTTTTAAGCCTTTCAACTTGCTTCTTAGTGCCCAATAGTAGCAATTGTGACTTAGATGGATTTAGGAAGAGTGTATTTTTTGTTGACCAATTGGATATGCGCTTCCTCATTTATGTTCTGGATGGCATTCTTGGTATCTTCAAATTTGAAAGAGTAATGTAGTTGGGTATCGTCAGCATACAGATGGTGTTTGCAGAAAAGTATGTGGTTTGGTAAATCTGCTGTGAATAACGTAAATAGTATAGAACTTAATAAGGATTCTTGGGGTACCCCACGCTGAACTGTTCTCAAAGCAGAATATCTTCTTTGCCCGTCATTACCATCAGTAACGACCATTTGTTCTCTATTTAATAAAAATGTCCTAAACCACTGGCAGGTTTCTCTGCAGGCAGCTCTGGGAGGAGGCAGTCAAAAGCGCGTGAATAGTCCAGCAGGATCATAATTGTACTCAGACCCTCGTCTGAAGCTTCGCTTATATCGTCAGTAATATTTAGAAGAGCTGTTTCCGTGCCATGGCATCTGCAAAATCCGGATTGAAATTTAGGTATAATATTGTTGGCATCTAAAAAGGTTAACATTTGATTCAGTGTTGTTTTTTTCTAAAACCTTTGACAAAACAGGTAGGTTTGATATTGGGCGAAGGTCTTTAAGCTGTTCGACACAGTGCTTTTTAGGAATAGACCTGATCAGAGCACATTTCCAAGATGTTGGGTACGCTAGAGTTTCTATCGATTTGTTGATGATATCAGTGATATAATAGGCAATGTGACATCTAAAGTGAGTTTTATTATTTCTATATTTAAATCATCATGACCTATTTTGCCTTAGTTTTAATGTTATTTATTATTTTAAGTACTTCTGATTGTGTTATTGTTTTTATATTGAACAGTGCGCTGGAATTCATTGCAGGAAAACCTGGCCCTTCTATATCACAGTCATTATTAGGTGGAAGATCGAGAAAATGAGCATTGATTTTATCCGGGTCATTTATATGATCAGGAATATAAATTATTGCACTTTTTTTAGGGATTGTACTGTATTTCTTAAGCTGTGCCACATTATCATTGGCTGGTGCAATGTGTCATTTATATAACTATTCATAAAGGCTTTCTATTCCCTATCTGTTGCAGAGGTAACAATATTTTTTAAGTCACGATAGTAATTTATCGATGAATCATTTTTCTTCGCGTGTGCTTTTACTAGAGCTTTGTCACGTAGAGTCATCATAAATTTAATCATCTTTGTGATCTATGGTTTTGGTGTATTTTTACATATAACTTTTTGCATTGGTGCGTGGATGTCAAATAAGGATATCAAATAATTATTGAACATTTCCACCATAATATCGATATTTTTTGGTGCGGTAATTAAATGCCAAGGAATAGATCAAGGAATAGGAATATATCATATTGTATGTCACAGTGGGCCATGACGTTTAACGATTCACTTATACCATCCAATGCATCACTGACTTCCACAGTTTCGGATCTGTATGCAGTGCCAATTGCCAAAACGACTCCTGACAGTCAAACTTCTAGCCAAAATTGTTCAAGTATTGAATCTGAATGAGGATGTGTATGAAAATTTATGCCTTGTCTAATGTAGAAACTTACACCTCCACCTCCACCTTTCTTTCCTTGACGAGCTTTATGTAGAAACTTGTAGTCGGGCAACACTGGTGCCAGACTCTCTTCACCAGATTTCAGTCAGGTCTCATTGATAGCTAAAATGTCAGGGGTGTATTTTTGTACATTTACAAATAGTTCATCACTACCAGTATTGAGAGATCTTGCATTTAGCAGCCCTAGTCACAAAAGATATTTTCTGCCACTAGTCATTGCAAAAATATTTCCAAGAAATAATTAAAATTGTCCAGAAACAAAAGAAAAAATAAAACGTCAGTAGGCAAAGTAGAACACGTGTATATATGTACATATTTGGAAAAAAATATTGTGTTGTTATGTATGTGGTGTGTGGTATTGTGTGTGAATGCAGAGTATACTTGAAATGAATTTGATGATGTAATGAACGGAAAATTTAACTTAAAAACAATTAACTTAAACATGTAAACGTAATGACTAAAAAGGATTAAACATCTTATTATAACAATTAAATAATTTTGGCTAACTTTCCCTATTGTCATATATAAAGTAGTATAAATTATTGAATTGTCAAAGATTGTTATTTTAGAAGGTACTTGGTTTAATTATTTTTTTATTGTTTTTAATGTAGGTGTAGGATTTTAAGTTTTAGAATACCTGTTTTTATTTATAATCATATTGAGCTAGCCTGTAAGTGTGATGATGTAAAACATTTTTAAACTTTAGTACTTTTTTTAATCATTAGTATTTTTTGTATGTTATGTTGGCTTGTTTAATCAATATATATAATAAATACTTTAATCAGCGGTGTGATGAATGCGTGTCGCAGATATCAGGTCCGGTGGAGTCGGTGGAGAAGTTCGTGGCGACGCTGACGGCGGAGGGCGTGTTTGCGCGCCGCGTCAACAGCTCGGGCGTGGCGTTCCACAGCAAGTACATAGCAGCGGCCGCGCCGCTGCTGCGCCGCTCGCTGGAGCGCGTTATTCCCGAGCCCAAGCCACGCTCCTCGCGCTGGATCTCCTCCTCGCTGCCCAAGGACCAGTGGAACTCGGACCTCGGTGTGTTAAGTAGTTTTATTGTAAAAATTACAAATTCTTAAATATCTGCCGCACCACTGAAAATAGACGAACAAACATGGTGATGACATGGATAGGTACTGAGTGAGGTCCTCTACACAGACAACAGGTGATCCGTCGATCGCGTTAAATTTAAATATCACTTTGAAATTACTGAGCGGATTAATATTGCTTTTTTATTAAAAGCCTAGAGGTCGTTGTGCAGTGAGACTTAAAAGATTTCAAGATCAAATAAAAATAAAACGATAAAATAAAAACGTCCACACTTTCCAGCTAAGCTCAGCGACGCCGCGTACCACGTGAACAATCTGCTCTCGCCAGTGCGGTTCGCCGATGCCGTGCTGGAGATCCCGGAGCGGGCCGTGATGGTGGAGGTGGCGCCGCACGCGCTGCTGCAGGCGGTGCTCAAGCGCGCGCGGCCGGCGCCCGGCGCCGCGCACGTGCCACTCGTGCGCCGCGACGCGCCCGATGCGTGCGCCCACCTGCTGGCGGCGCTGGGCCGCCTGTACGCGGCGGGCGCACAGCCGCGGCCTGGCGCGCTGTACCCGGCGCCACGATTCCCCGTGTCGCGCGGCACGCCGGCGCTGGCGGCGCGCGTGCGCTGGGACCACGGCGTGGAGTGGAGCGTGGCGCACTACGGTGCCGCGCGCTCCGGAGAGAACGTCGTCGAGTACGATCTCTCCAAAAACGAGGACGCCTTCGTCGCCGGGCACAACATCGATGGCCGGATACTCTTTCCCGCTACCGGATATATTGTAAGTGTTCAAGCGAGTCCAATTTGCACCTGATTCTCACTCGAAAAGATGAAATATTTAATATTTGAGGCCGTCGTGGCGCAGGGGCAGAAGGGTGTGACTATAACGCGATGTAGCGATGGTTGTGGGTTCGATCCCCACTCGGAGGAATTAATTATTATTTCTTAATATTTCCATTTCTTCACTCTGATATCAAGCCAAAAGCCCCGACGTTAAGTTCTGCCATACCAGATTTAATTTATTTTATTTTTGGTACATTTTTATTTTTTTGATCTGGTAAATATGCTAAGCTTGGCGTTAAGTTTTCCCATTCAACACCCAATGCCTTGAGATTTTGGCGGAAAGTGGGGGTACGGACGGACACGGCTGATGTTTATAACAATAAAATATGATATTATAAGCCTTAATTATTATTTTTTTATTCTAGACTCTTGTGTGGAAAACGCTTGCAAAGTTACATAACAAAAAGCCAGAAGAAACTCCCGTAGTTCTCGAAAATGTCCAGTTTAAGCGCGCTACTATCATGTCCCGCGACGCACCCGTGCGCTTCCTCATTAACATCCTGGAGGGGTCCGGCGAGTTCGAGGTGTGCGAGGGCGGCGCCGTGGCCGTGTGCGGCACCGTGCGACTCGCACGCGATCCCGTCGCCGAGCGTCTACCCCCCGGCGACGAGCAAGATCAGCGCCCCCACCACCCCGACCTGCTGCCTCTGCAGGCCGACGACGTGTACAAGGAGCTGCGCCTACGCGGGTACAACTACTCCGGCGTGTTCCGCGGCATCCGCGACGCCGACGCGCTCGGCACCTCCGGTACGCTCCTCTGGGAAGACAACTGGATATCTTTCATGGACACCATGCTTCAGTTCGGCATCATCGGCACCGACACGCGCGAGCTGTACGTGCCCACGCGCCTGCAGCGCGCGCTCATCGACCCCGCAGCGCACGCGGCCGCACTGTCGGCGCGCGCCGGCGACCCCGCCTCACTGCCCGTGCGTGTGCGCCGCGACGTCGATGTCACCACCGCCGGCGGTGTAGAGTTCCGCGGCGTCAAGACCAACCTCGCGCCGCGCCGCGCCAACCCGCAGCCCGCGCCCAAGCTCGAGAAATACGTGTTCCTCCCCTACGACAACGCCGCCGTCGGCACCGAGGACACCTCGCGCTCCAAGCGCGACGCCCTCACCGTCTCCCTGCAACTGGTCCTGGAGAACGCGGGCTCGCTGCGCCTCAAGGTGGTGGAAGTAGCGCTTGAGCGCGCGCCCGAGGCGCTGCTGTCGCCACTCTCGCTGGCCGTGCTGGAAGGCGAGCCGCAGGTGCGCGTGGAGGCGATCCTGGCGGCCGGAGCGCAGACCGCCCCCTACGCCGCCGTCCTGCAGCCTCTCGGCATCAAGGTCTGTATTATCCTGTGATTCGTTTCGTAAACATTCATTAAGTGTAGAACTTTAATTAATAGTATGTATAACTTTTTAAAGATAACGAACAAGGATGCTCGCAACGCAGCGCCCGACTCCGACTGCCATCTGGTGATCGCGGCCGACGTGCTGTCGCGGCACGGGCCCGGAGTGCTGGCGCACCTGGCAGCCGCATTGGGCGACGCCGGCATGATGCTGCTTGAGGAGCCGCACGGCACGCTGGAGGCACGAGAGGCGCGGCGCGCGTTGCAGGTGGCCGGCCTCATCCCTGTGTCGCGCCAGGTGGCCGCCAACTGCGAGTACGTGCTGGCGCGACGCGCGCCTGCGTTGCCAGAAGCGCGCGTGATCGTGGAGGTGGCGGACGACGGCGCCTACACGTGGGTAGACGAACTGCGCGAGGCGCTAAAGCGCGCGGAGAGCGAGCCCCTGCGCGTGTACGCTTGGTCGAGCGCGCCTGCAGCTGGCGTGCTGGGGCTGGGCGCGTGCCTGCGCGGCGAAGTGGGTGGGCGCGCGCTTCGTGTGTTTCACGTGCCAGGAGCGCGCGAGCAGTTTGACCCGGACGCGCCCGGATATGCGGCGCAGGCAGCGCGCGACCTGGCCGTGAACGTGTTGCGCGCGGGCGTGTGGGGCTCATACCGACACCTGGTGCTGGCGGAGGCGGGCGAAGCGCAGCTGCAGGTGGAGCACGCGTACGTGAACACGCTGACGCGCGGAGACCTGTCGTCGCTGCGCTGGATCGAGAGCGAGCTGCGATTCTCGGAGGTCCGCGCGGCAGGAGGGGCCAACGAGGCCGCGCGGGGAGAACTGTGCCGCGTGCACTATGCGCCGCTCAACTTCCGTGACATCATGTTGGCGACGGGCAAGCTGCCACCCGACGCGCTCCCCGGGAACCTCGCAGGACAGGTACGTCAATTTAGCGACTCGTCTGTATTACCAACTGAATATGTACTATGTCTGTATGAACTGAAATTTGCCTTCCTTCCTTCTTTAAAAGATTTCCATTATTTCACTGTTAAGGCTGTTTCTGAACGAGTAAATTAATTATTATTTATTACTATTAGTTAACTAATAACTACTATTTTATATTACTCGTTCAGAAACAGCCTTCAATGTAATGTTATTGATTTGGATAAGGATTTATAATATTGTTTGTAAAATAACTGTAATGATTGCATATTACAAAACATACCCAAATTGAATCGAATAATCCAATATCGAAATCGAATTCAAAATAATTAAATGAATCGAATATCAAATGGAAAATATTTAATTGAGACCATTTCCCGCTCGGGGAAATGAATCATTTCATATTTTCATTTTATCGCTCTGGTAACTATATGCGGGATACAGTGTGAAGCTTAAAATAATAATTTCCACAATTTGCGGGCTACAAGTCGAGTGACATATTGTATTGAACGGTAGGATTGTATCCTGGGATTGGAGTTCAGCGGGCGCGACTCAGGCGGCAAGCGCGTGATGGGCATGGTGGCCGCCAAGGGGCTCGCCACCACCGTGCTGGCCGACCGTGGCTTCCTGTGGGAGGTGCCGGCTGCCTGGAGCCTGGAAGAGGCCGCCACTGTGCCCGTGGCCTACGCCACCGCCTACTACGCGTTGGCAGTGCGCGGCCGCATGCGGCGCGGCGAGGCCGTGCTAGTGCACGCTGGTACGGGCGGCGTGGGGCAGGCCGCCATCGCCATCGCGCTGCACGCCGGCTGCGCCGTGTACGCCACCGTGGGCACGCCCGAGAAGCGCGCCTTCCTGCGTGCGCGTTTCCCCGCGCTGCCCGATGAGAACATCGGCAACTCGCGTGACGCCTCCTTTGAACAGCTCGTGCTGCGCCGCACGCGCGGCCGCGGTGTCGACCTCGTCCTCAACTCACTGGCCGCCGACAAGCTCCTGGCCTCCGTGCGCTGCCTGGCGCCCGGTGGCCGCTTCCTGGAAATAGGCAAGCTGGACATGTCCAACAACACAGCACTGGGCATGGCCGTGTTCCTCAAGAACACCACCTTCCACGGCATTCTGCTGGACGCGCTGTTCGACGCGGCCGGCGACGACGAGGACAAGCGCGCCGTGGTGCGCTGCGTATCGGAGGGCATCGCCAGCGGCGCCGTGCGCCCCCTGCCCGCCACTGTCTACACCGACCAGCAGCTCGAGCAGGCTTTCAGGTATCAACCTCAACCTTTAACCGTTCGAACATTGTTATTCAAATAAATATTTTTAAAAATATGAGACGAGAATATATTTCTCATGGTTTTTCAATGAAATTATGTTTTCATTCAAAATTATTAAAATATTATATTTGTGCAGGTACATGGCGACTGGCAAACACATTGGTAAGGTGTTGTTGCGCGTGCGCGAGGAGGACGCCGCCACCAAGCTTGTGTCTGCCATCCCGCGAACGTACTTCCACCCCGGCAAGAGCTACGTGCTCGTCGGCGGGCTGGGCGGGTTTGGGCTGGAGCTAGCGCATTGGCTGGTGGTGCGTGGCGCCACGTGCCTGGTGTTCAATTCGCGCAGCGGCGTGCGCACTGGCTACCAGGCGTGGTGCGTGCGGCGATGGCGCGCACATGGCGTGCGCGTGTTGGTGTCCACGGCCGACGCCACAACGGGCGCGGGCGCGCGCGCTCTGCTGCGCGAGGCGGCCGCGCTGGCTCCCGTGGGCGGCGTGTTCAACCTGGCCGCCGTGCTGCGCGACGCCTTCCTCGAGAACCTCACGCGTGATGACTTCCGCGCCGTCACGCGCCCCAAGGTGGACGGCACCAAGGCGCTGGACACGGCGTCACGCGAGCTGGCGCCCGAGCTGGACTACTTCGTGGCCTTCTCGTCGGTGTCGTGCGGGCGCGGCAACCCCGGCCAGAGCAACTACGGGCTCGCCAACTCGGCCATGGAGCGCGTGGCGGAGCAGCGCCAGGCGGACGGCCTGCCGGGGCTGGCCGTGCAATGGGGCGCCATCGGCGAGGTGGGCATGGTGGTGGACACGATGGCGGCCGGCGACGATGCCGTGGTGGGCGGCACACTGCCGCAGCGCGTCGCTTCGTGCATGGAAGCGCTGGGCGCGCTGCTGGCGCGGCCGCACGCCGTGGCGGGCTCCATGGTGCTGGCCGACAAGCGCCAGGCCTCCGGCGCTTCGCAGCAGGACCTCTTGCACGCCGTCGCCAACATCCTCGGTGAGTAAACTGTTCGTGGCTTCGATTCACAATTATTATTTTAATATCCTCACTCTGATAAAGGCACAGTGTCTTAAGTCTTAACATTAGATTCCTTCTGCCAGTAATAATCATATCTCTCTATTTCGGGTTTTAACTTTGTTAAACTTGAGAAAAACTTATTGTGGATATAAAAAAAATTAAAAAAATATATACGATGAATCCAATTAGAATAGTTTAATTTAAAATATGTGTTTGACCCCAATTTTAATAAATTATTAATATAAAATGTTAATGGTTATACAGGTATAAAGGATCCTAGCAAAGTATCGGACTCTGCCAACTTGGCCGAGTTGGGAATGGATTCGTTGATGGGAGCGGAGATCAAGCAGACCCTGGAACGCGGCTACGACGTGGTCCTCGGCGTGCAGGAGATACGCGCCCTGACCTTCGCCAAGCTGCGCGCTCTCAGCGGCGACGGCGAGGGCGCGGCGGATGCGGGCGTGTCAGCGGGTGCGGGCGTGTCAGCGGGTGCGGGCGCGGAGGCGGAGGTGGAGGCGGGCGCCGAACTGGTGCAGTTCGCCACGCTTGGAGAGCTTGTGCCCAAGCAGGTAGTGGTGAAGCTGCCCAGCGCGCCCGCGGCTGACGACACGCCGCCCGTGTTCATGGTGCACCCTATCGAGGGCGTGGTGGACGTGCTGCGCGGGTTGGCGGCCGGCGTGCGCGCGCCCGTATACGGCCTGCAGTGCACGGCTGCCGCGCCGCTCAGCGACATGCCCGCACTGGCGCGCTTCTATGTTACACACATGCGCGCACTGCAGCCGCGAGCGCCCTACACGCTGCTGGGCTATTCCTTCGGCGCTGGCGTGGCCTTTGAAATGGCGCTGCAACTGGAACGCGCCGGCTGCGAGGTGCGCCTCGTGCTCGTGGACGGCTCGCCCGCCTACTTGGCCATGCACACCATGCGTGGCAAAAAGAAGCGTGCCGCGCGCACCGCGCAGAGCGACGAGGCGGACGCGCTGGCCTACTTCGTGCAGCTGTTCAAGGACGTGGACGCGGGCAAGCTGTCGGCCGAGTTGGAGCGCCTGGCCAGCTGGGAGCAGCGCGTGGAGCGGGCCACTGCGCTAGCGGCGGGCGCCACGCAGCATGCGCGCGCGGCTCTGGCCACTGCCGCCGCTGCCTTCTATCGCAAGCTAGTCGCGGTGGACGCGTACAGGCCCGCGGGCCAGCTGCTCGCGCCCGTCACACTGTTCAGGGCCAGCGACAACTACGTGGCGCTAGCCGACGACTACGGGCTGGGCGCGGTGTGCGCGGGCGCACTGGCCGTAAGGCGTCTGCCCGGCACGCACCGCTCCATCCTGGCTGGCGCCGCCGCCGCCGCTATCGCTGAGCACCTGTCGGCGCTGCAGGTGCGGGCGCCCGACGCGTAGGCGCACTCTCCTCTTTATAGACGTGTGATTCGAAACATTCCAAGGCGCTCGCGCTCCATTCGCCGGTCTCCAGAGTGATTTGTCGTGGTAGTAACCAGTAATCTACATCTTGTAGTATTTGAAAAGAACATCTGTCTTAGTGATATTTTTATATAACAAATATAAAAAAATCAACAATTAGTGCATTTATATAAACTTGTATATAAAATTATATGAGATGGGTTCGATGACAATTTGTAATTTTGTATTAAAATACTAATACTAGCGATTGTAAAATTTCTTATTATAACATAATTTGCTGTATATAAAACGTTAATTAACAGTGGGAGAAATTGGGCAAAGTGGGAGGGGGGGGGGGGGAGGGGTGGTCTCGGTCGGCCGTAGTCCGTAAGTAGGTGTAAGTAGTTAGTTCCTGTGTGTGGTTGTTGTCCTAATTTATTTATAACGAAACCAGCGCAAGTGCTCTGTGATTAAAAAATTACTATTTTTATATTTTTGTTTTATTCTGCCTTAAGTATATTTTTCCCCATCTCCCATATCGACTTTATATTTTTATATCGACTTTATCACCATACAATCTTATCATTATCACAGTGTACAGTAGTAGTGCACGCACTACATTATACTAGCACGTTCATTTTTCTCAAGTAAAATAAAAGATTAATTAACGTATGAGAATATCGCAGTCACCCAGAGCGACAGCGTCCGACTGTAAATACTGTAATTGTGAATTCGACAGCTCGATAAGCAATGCCTGGAACTCTGGCGGAGGACGAACTGTCTTGGCTCGCCCTGTCTACAAACGAGTAAGATAAATGTAGGTACATATCTCGGGTCGTCAAATAAGCGCAACAACTATGAAAGTTAAACTACAGTAAGGAATTAAGGGCAAATTCAATGGTATTGTCTAGTGTCTACAACAAAAAAGTACTCACGGCTTAGATAATATCACCCCGTCAGTGCTGTCTGATTGGTGTACCTCCACATTGTATCCCGCACACAGCAATAGTGTTGATTCTAAATAATTGAGACTCATAGAAGTAAGACTTAATTTACTGGATTTTATAAATTTCTTTTAACGTATTTATATTTATTTGCCCTGAAATCTGAGATTCCTTTGTAACGGACAAATTCTACACGTCATTTTCAGCATTTAAGCTCACCCAAGATGCACAAATAATACAGAATTTATTTTTAAATCAAAATGATCCTTAAATGTTTGTTCCTTGTGCAATCAATCAACAATGTTTCTTTTAGCTATTTTTATAAACTATTAGCAAGTAAAGTAAAGTCTTTCTTCTTTTTATAGGACATGCGGTCAAATAAATAATATTAGAAAAAACTCAGGACTCAGGAGGATATATCAATTGAATAAAAACATAACCAGAAGCCAGTCGTGGCGCAGGGGCCCAAGCGTGCCACTGTAAAGACTGACAGCTTGTGGGTTCGATTCTCATTCGAGGAAATGAAATATTTAATATTTCATCGCTCCTCGCTCTGGTATCTATAGGCAATGCCGGCGTTGAGTTCCGCCACTCAACCAATGTAGCGAAGTGTCTTAAAGTAGGGGAGAATTTTAACACTAGGTTCCCAAGTATTCTTTTAGTTCACATATTACCTACCTACAGTACGGTACTCAACCGGTGTCGCTATAAAAGCCTAAAAATAAAAAGCCTAAAAATAGGGCTAACAGCAGTAGCCACATGTTCGAAAAAATAACAACGGCCCATTTCGTCGTGTTAATTAATTATTTTTTGTATATTAAACCCTTGTTTATCGGTGGGTTTTCTTTTTATATTTTAAAACTAGTGAGCGCGCGCAGCTTCGCCCGCTTGTTTGCACCCTTAGGGGGTGGATTCTAATCAACCATAAAACACGTGTTCAATTGACTATTTTTAAGAGTATAAATTTCAAATTTTATAAATGTCGGTGGCAATTTAAAGATTTTTCCAGACAAACTTCCAACCCCGTCTTGGCATCCTTAGGGGTGAATTCTAATAAACCATGAAACACGTGTTCATGAAATATTTTTATCAGTCTGAATTTAAAAGTTTATATAAATCGGCGTGGGTTTAAATTTTTTTCCATACAAACTTTCAACCTGTATTTCATTCCTTTAGGGTTAAAATTTTTCAAAATCCCTTCTTAGTGAATGTCCGAATGGATTACGAAAATAAACATCTGTCCAAATTTTACGTTTCTACGCACAGCGGTGACGGCTGAGCGTGCGTCTTGCCTCAGTCCGTCAGGTAAATGCTTTTATATATATATGTATATATAGACAATAGAAATAGCTAATATATTTATTAATTGTTATTGGTATTACAAATGGTTTTACTAATTTTGTAAGCGTTATATTGTTGTAATCAGTAAGATTAGTTCGTCAGCGTCACGCCGACTCGACTGTGGGAAGCTCATTATTAGTAACACTGTCGGATCTCTTGCCGTCGTTGTCGTCTCGTTACATTTCAATATAATGTCTTAAACAGAATTATTAAATTGTGAGAATATTCGCTCATTCATGGAAATAAGAAAGTTATCTCGTCTCTGGTGTCTTAGTTCTCACTCTCATGAGACAGCTCGGCTGGGCACAGTGCCATTGTCACTCAATGATCACGTTATTGTACAAACACATACTTTTGTTTAGCTTCACGCTGTATCCTGCCGACCCGACCGTGAATATTAGTTAAAGCCAACAAAGCCCCCCACCCCCACCTCCATACCACCGCGGGCTCGCCGGCTCGAAGGAGCCGCACTCACCGCGGTTTGTGGTTATGTCACACATATGAATCACCGACCACCGACCACCGACCACTGTACGTTTACTCAGGTTACGCTTCAATACGTGAGTTTGTGTTGAATTCAATCCGATAATAAATTAAATTTCAATTAAGTGAGTCCACCGGCGAGTATCTAATGTATATTGGATAAGCTTATATTTCCGATTCATAAACAAACTTGTCTTGTTAATATACGCAAATATAGAAAGCGAGTGAACTAGAACTCGAGTCATATAGGGCTCACCGATGTCTGCAAGAGCCGGGAGCACTCCGGTTACGGAGACGTAGCGGAATGTTCAACAAAAAATAAATGTCTTTATTGAGAAGTTGATCGTGTGTGGGACAGACATGCTCGAGCCCCGGGCTTCGGTCCTGGTCAGGCGGTACTTACTGTTATATGCGACAACATTTACTTCCAAATCGGTAGGTTAAGTACGTGTAAAGTAGCGTCGATACCAATGTAATGGTGTATGGACGGCAGCTTAGAAACAGCAGCTTTAACACTGAATGTAATACGTCAGCACTGTGACCGACAGTGTGACTGATATCTAGTCTCTACTGGTGCCAACTGCCGGCGACACAGTGCCTAGTGCCTAGTGCCCAGTGAGCTGACCGGCGCAAGAGTAGTGTCTCTCTGCATCATACCATCACCACAACAATTTAAAAATTGTACTTTGGAATGTTATAACTATCTCATTAATAAAAGATTTATACAATATTAAAAAAATAAGGAAATAAAATATGGAAAAAAATAATAGTATCTAAGTTTCATAATAGAAATTCCATAGCAGAGAGCAGAGCCACTTGTTACAACAATCAGGTCTCCTCCTCCTCCTGCAGGGTGCAGGCTCGGGCGTGCACGTGGAGGTGGTGGCGTATATCGGGTCGTCCGCGAACGCTCTCTCTGGCTCTCGGCAGTGTCCGCAGTGCACTCCCCGCGTCCGGTACTAGTCAACAACTTATGTCCGCACTAGTGTTTATTTATGTCATATGGTCTAGTTCATTTATAAGTGTGCAATTTATTCCGACGAGCAGTGGACATAAACGTTGGTGTCCTCTTATATATTAATCTGTATATGATACAACGTAAACACAATAAACACATTTTTCCCGTAACTTAGTGACAGTAGTGAGTAGATGCGGTGAGTTCGTTCGCACTTCGCTACAGACTGCAGACTGCAGGCGGCAGACGGCAGGCCGGGGACACGCAATGCGGCGCTGACTCCTCACAAAAAGCTCGCGCTCCCCGCGCCGGGGCGCCGGGGCCGGTCGGGGCTCGCGGCACCCGCTTATTTTGGTGAACGCGCGACCAGCGACTCTTCGTCGAGTGCGGGTCGTCGCTCGTATCGTTACAAACGATTTGGGCGCGTTTCTGTCGACTCACCGGCCGTAATGAATGCTCGCATGTCCTCGCGCCCGTCGCGCGTGTGAGCCCGGTGCCGCTGCTCACGCTGAGGACCGCCTCAGATCAATAAGAATTCTGAGAGGGAGCAGGTTAGTAGTAAAGATATTTTTATTTTGTGTAAATTTCACTGGTAATATCATATGCTATTAGCAAACATTACCAAAAGTGTCCCTGTTACACTGTAGTAAACATGAGCTCCTGTCACAGTTAATATGACGTCGTCCGTGCATGTTCCGTATCGCATTTATAAGTACCTAGTGTTCCACCACCAGTTATGGCACACCTGGTGAAGAGGTGTTGATATTCACCAGTACCTAAGTGCTTATTGTTTGTGTTGCTCATACACGTATCTTTCCACATCGATTATGTTATTTTATATTAAAAATGACATATAAAATATTTCTGAGAAGCCATATTACAGAACTAGAGGCCCCCGTGCGCCTACGCCCTTGAAATATACGAAGGTTTGTACGAAAACGAATATAAGTGTATTTAAAAAAAACCGATCAAGTGCGAGTCGGACGGTGGCCACCGGGTTCTGTACGAATTTTAGGATTGTGATTAGGAAATACCTACCCGGAAACACCACCCGTAATTCCTTCTTTGGCCAGTGTATCAGCAACTTCATTACCGAAAATATGAACGTGTGAAGGGATCCATTGTAAGACTACTAATTTATTCTGCTGACCATACTCATGAATTAATTTTAAAATATTAAATGCTACGGGAATACCTTAAGGATTAGAGGTACATCGAGCAATTGAAGAGAACTCTTGGAGTCAGAAAATATGACAAATTTGGTATGATTTACTGACAAAATATACGATAGTGCTTCACAAATGGCGATTAGTTCCGTATGCATGATGGAAATATTTTTATTGATTTGAAATTCTATAAATTCCGAATTTTGATCACCATAAAAAGCCGCCCCCGATGAATTGCCTTCTTTAGACCCATCTGTAAAGATTTTATAGAAGCCACTATAATTATTGCTTATAAACCGTTGGCAGTGATCACCTAAGTAATCAATATCGTAAGTCCTTTTAGGTTTATTGAAGTTATCAATATTTATTTTAATTACATTTTCTACCGCTAAGTTGTTTATCCAAGTATCGAAAGAAAAGAAATTAATATTGTTACTCTGATTTACTTCAAGATATCTAAATCGCTTATGAATATTTAATAATAATGGTTTACGTTTTCTTTTTCATTTATACAACAAACTTCCAACAGAAGTTTTTAAGATCTGAATAGTATTACACAATTTAAATGACTTAGATCTCAAGCAAAACTTACCGCCTAGATAGAATCTTCTAAATTGAAGAGGCTGTACACCCAGATCAGACTCCATAACATGAGTTGGAGTACTTCTAACGTAGCCGCCAATAATTCTTAACGCTTTATTTTGTAATAAATCCATTTTTTTTAAATGTGCTTCACTACTGTCATCTATTAAAAAACTTGCTACCTTTCAATGATTATAAGAAACATAACGATCCTCTTTTACTCGAAGCGTCATTTTTCTCAAATTTGAATATGTCGTGTTCCCAATGTCTGCAATGTGAGTTGTAATGTAAATTATTAAATTGTTATAAAAATAATAATTAAACTAACAAATCACCTGGAGTAAAAGCTTTTAATGTTGTTTTCTGTTTTTATTGCAGGTGAGGCTATTTTTTTTACCTGTGTATCTCTAAAATAGGATTAAAATTTTAAATAAACTGTTTTTTATTGCAGAAACCCAATTTGAGTTTTTATTTCAAAGAGTGGAATAATAACATTTATTATATATATTTGTAGATATCATGTAAGTATATAGGAAATAATATTTTATAAGTATATAAACTTGCTCAAATGGTTGGTGGAACCAATGAGTGGTTTCACCACAAATGGCAAAAAAGATTTATGATGGAAAAGTGAGTGGTAAGAGAGGTAGGGGGAGACCTCGGTTGAAAACACAGTATCAAAGGTACTGGAGAAAGGTCGAAAGAGGTATGTGGAGACCGTAGCGTTTGTCGCTCCGTTCTATCAGACTATCCCGCTAGGGATAAAGCGTGAAGTAAGTAAGTAAAGCCAGTACATCACCTACCGCCCTAACTGCACCTTCAGTTGCGGCAGTGCACAGCGCGTTGGCACGCGCCGCCTGTTTTGGGCCTCTCTCAATATAGGTAATGCAAGTCGGCGATACATGTAGATATCAGTGATCAGTGGCTTATTTTGAAAACATATTTTAATAAATTAATAGGTGATGAAAAGGATGAGTTACACAACGCGACTATAACACATGGGCACTGGAGCGCCATGCGGGCGGCATGCTGCTGCCGGACCAGACCTACGAAGGCGCAGGCCACGGGGCGCCAGCGCCGGCCCCGCTGGCCGCGCTGCTGCGGGCACACCGCGCGCGTCCTGACTTCTTCTGCACGTACCGCCCCCGGCAGGCGCACAGGTATACACATCAACACGTCATATCATTCATCTATATATATATATATATGTATATATAGATAAAAGGACATGTTCCCACTGACTGAGGTAAGACGAACGCACAGCCGTAGCCGCTGTGCGTAGAAACGTGAAATTTGGACAGATATTTATTTTCGTAATCTGGTCATCCACTAAGAAGGGATTTTGAAAAATTTTAACCGTAAAGGGGTGAAAGAGGGGTTGAAAATTTGTATGGATTTTTTTTAATCGCCACCGATTTTATAAAATTTGAAATTCAGACTCTTAAAAATATTCAATTGAACACGTATTTCGTGGTTTTATAGAATTTACCCCCTAACGGTGCAAATAAGAGGTTGAAAGTTTATATGGAAAAATCTATAAATCGCCACTGATTTTTATAATATTTGAAACTTAAACTCTTACAATTATTTCATTGAACACATGTGTCGTGGTTTATTTATTTATTTACATATACTTTATTGTACACCACACCCAGAAAGAAAACAAAGTACATCTAGTACTTATATACACATAACATAGTGTGAAGTACGAAGGCGGTCTTATCGCTAATTAGCGATTTCTTCCAGACAACCTTGAGGTTAGGAGATATAAGATTAAAAATATATAGTGGGTGGTGCAAATAAACATTCGTACTTAAATAACATTTAAGTTTATGTACACAAATATTTATAAAATAGTACAATATATAAAGTAATATTATATACTAACACATAATTATATACATATATGATATATATTGGTGTCATATAATAACAGTATATATATTAAGTAAATGGAATAATCAAACGTCTTCATAAAGAACATATTTATTTTAATTCACCTCTAAGGGTACAAATAAGCAGGTGAAGCTGCGTGCATCCACTAGTCTTTAATAATATTAACGTGTCCTTCAAGATTTAACGCATTTTTTAGACCAACAACGGTGGGTGAAGAGAGCCGCACCAGCACCGGCCGGCGGAGACGGAGCCAGCGACGCGGGCGGCAGCGGTCTGGTATATACACACCCTTTACCGTGACGATGAATTCATTATGGCCTAAAATCCCATTGCTTAAATCTGCATTGCTTTCGAGGGGCGAAAGTTCAATCATAATAAAGAAGATATAATAAATTGCCTTAAAGTAGGATTTTTTTAAACAAGTTTAATAAGAGCTTTGAAAGTTGTTTAGATTTATTATAATAAATAGGTAATTACGTGAAGAAGAACGCGACATATCGTTCTTTCTCGTTCGTTTATATTTAGAATGAATGAAAAGTAGAAGTTCGGTAACGCTTAGTAGTATTTTTGTAGAAGTATGTGTATGTGTGCGTCACACGAAACACAGGTATGGAGAAAAATCGTGAAATGAAAAAAAAACCTACGTCCAAACTGTTGAAGCATCTTGCTCAATTTCTTTACCCATACAGGGTTTGAAATATTTTACCCTATATGCTGACACTTCCGCCCTGTATATAAGATTAAGTATTAGAATGATTCATGTTTAACTAAACAGTATGTTCTATGCCTTATCTAGATACTTTAGTACCAATGGATAGCGATACATGTTTCTATTTCTATTATCTCAAATATGAACTTCTTAAATACATATATCTTTTGATAGATTAAAGTGATTACAATGAAATAACAACTAAAACCTTTCCGAGTTACTTCTCACTTTTATGTTAACATGTCACTTTAAAGTTCCTAAAATTTGTTGTGTACTTTTTACGCGATAGGTGATCACATAAACGAACAAGCGGAAAAAACTTCCAAAAATGCTGGAAATGGTTTCTGTTAGTTATCTTTTAACCCTGGCTATTTTTTTTTAATATTTTCAATGTAAATAAATCTGTTACTATATACTACTATACTTATGTGTACCTATACACACTAGCGGCCCCTGCGTGGCTTCGCCAGCTTATTTTTTTGAATGTTATTAATGTGTGTTTAGGAAAATTTTGGTTATTTTAGTAAGGTTATCTATATTTACAGTCGTTTTACTACACTTCATAAATCGTAATTTCATTTTTTTACGGTTTTATTTGGTTTTGCTTGCAAAAATTATCGTGCTTAATATAGAAAAATGTTTAGTTATTTCATGTCTATCCGCGCGCGGCAAACGCGGTTTTTCCCAGACATATTGAACCTTTCGAAATTCCGTAATAAAAATTTGTCTGTGTAAAATCCCCATAAAACAGTTCAGCTGTTCTGGAGATAAGCCCGGACAGAAAAACAAAAATTATAAAATTGTTTATTTGTATTTTAGTACCGTGGAAAGACGACCCCTCTCGGTAGTGTCGGCAATCTCTAGGCTTGCGGTAAGGTAGAGGCTGTACGACATGCCCACTCTCACAGTTAGTTCTCTAGATGGCAGCGCTTGTGAAAAAAATATATGTGCCCTTCATAAAAATAGTAGTATATATTGCTGGTAAAATTGAACAATTTTAAAGTTCTCACGCAATTCAAAATATAAAAGCTACATAATCATTTAGATTGAAAACAAATAAATGATATTAATGACAAATAAAATTTCAATGGCGCAGGGCGGAAAATGGAGAACGGAGTGTCTTAACACCTCCCAGCTGCCAGCTGCCAGCTGCCCAGCTACCTCGCTGTGTCCGGGATACAGCGTGAAGCGGATAAAAAATATGAAGAATACAGTTAAAATCGCTATTCCTATGTCATTTGTGAGTAAGGCCTGTAAGGCCGGCTGTAGTGCGCTGCAGCCTATACCAACCATAGTTACTTCATATATTTCTGCATAAGCTGCGCTAAGACCAGTTTTCACATTCAAAGTCAAGAACCTAACTCAATATCATGAGATAAATTAGTCGTTTGTAAAAATATTTAAATGATCCTATTAATTTAACTACAAACATGGATAACATGAATTTTTTGCTTAAGATTAAATATTACCGCATATCGTAACATTTTAGTATTATCATCGACATGATCGATAAGAGTATAAGATTGTCGACTTGCGTGTCTGTTCGCAATTGCTCTCGCTAACGGCGCTGTCAGATTAGCTGACGTGGCGCGTGCGATATAGCCACCACCAGCTCCAATGCTTCGTCAAGTCCAGCCAAGCTCCAGGGCTGAGGATAATAGGCGCGTGGCCGCTCTAGGGATTTATGACGAATGGAACTCTCAGCGGCTTACAAAGACAAGCCAGCCCCCCGGTCCGACGTCCGCGCGGCCGCGCCCGCGCATCCTCCCTGTCGCTACGTCGCCACCTGTCACAACCGGTACATTCCTCTGCGCTCGCAGGATACTCTATTCACATATAATGTTTATTAATAAGTAACATTCGGATTGTATTCCAATAGTATATGTAGGACTAAGCGCGGAGGCTTTACGGGCGCGTGGCAGAGGAATCTTTGGGTGAAGGGTGCGGGGGTGAGCAGGCCCCAGGGGGCCGGGGCGGGGGCTGGGGCCGCGCCGAACCAGTACGCGGGGTGACGCGTGAGAGAGTGGTCGCCGTTGTCGGCAAACAGCGGCGCGGCCGCCGAGTGTGATGCGAGCGCGCCGCCCGCCATGGCCACGCTCGGCCTTTCCAAGGTGTTCATTTTGGACAAGTACTTCACTGAGCTGCAAAAGTTCTGGGAAACGGAGAAGAAGCTACAAGGTGAGCAAGTGCGCCCGCGCGTTCCGGCCGCGGCTGCATCGCTGCGACTGCGCCACCAGGCAACGTCATTTTAATACTATTGAATAGGTTCCCTAAATCGAGGGATTCATTTCACATTTTAATTTGTGAATCCTAAGTTTTTCTCTAACGTATGCTCTCATTCATCTGTGAACTACGTTTTTTGCCCATTCGTTTTGTATACAGCATTTTGATAGGTATGCCGGCTCTCTCTGTCGTCCGGAAGCAATCAGTTTACACATATATATACACGGTAATATAGGTACGTTTGTTGTAAGTAAATACTACCTCAGACAAAGCGGGTTTTTCTGTACAAAGGTAGAGCACGGGGCGGTTACTTTCTAAACAATATTATGGACGACCTAATATAACTATTTCTAAATGAGGTAGCGTGTAACATAGTACAGTTGTGAGAGTTTAATTACGGCTCTACGCAAAGCTAGTCTTTCGGGACGGGGGCGGAGGCCAGCGGCGCGGCGCGGGGCCTCCACAGCAGCGGGGCCCTCGCCGCGCCACCCCGCTGCTGTGCGGGGGGGTGGGGGGTGCGGGGCTCAGTGGCAGGCAGGTATCTAAGTAAATTCGGCCCTTTCGATTCCACCTTGTCTCTACAGGTTGTTACGAGGTACGAGAATATTAATGCCGAGAGTCACATTCTCGTTGTAACATTATGCTCGACTAAGTTGGTTCTCTAATTTATATAACGGAATCGAATTATGTAGGTTATAGGATTATTAATTAAACATACTGGTATGGTTTAACAACATGTTTTGGAACATATGTATATAAGAATATATAAAACGAGCATAAACAGTATGCGAGTACATGTATGAATGTATATATCAGTAGAGCACATTAGCGGGCGTGCGTGTGGCTGCAATTACACGGGTTTGCAGCGCACGCGCAGTTTTTGTGCGCTCGCGCCGCCCCGCGCCGAGGACATTGTATAAAGCGATGCGTCGCTCCCGGCCTGCGCCCCGCTCGGACCTGCCTAGACCCGCCCGGACCCCTGCTCGGCTACAGCCACAGCCGACACTACACGTAATTTATGTTGTTGACACTAACGCGTCATTTATGTTGTTATTTATTCCTTCTTATTAATTAGATTGTACATGAGATTGTCGTTCGAATAGACATAGAGCTGTACATTGTCTGATAAATTTATTATAAGGAAGTAAGATGTGTAGAATATTAATAAATGCCATTTTGAGCTTTCAGCGCGGTAACTGCGAGTCTCCCCGTCTCTAACTCTGAAGCAATGAGAGCGTCGTGCGCAGAGATAGAGACAGTGTGGGCAGAGACATACCTGACCTTAGTTACCTTAGTTTACTAAACATTACGGATTTTAATCAAAAGGCAAATAATATTGCTTGTTACGAGTCGTAGTGTCTGCAGTTTGCGGCCAATTTTGCATATTTTATTGTTATTAGGTTTTCTTATTTTTCTTTCTTTTGTTTTTATATTTTAAATTAAAATTTGCGATATTAAATCAATCAATTATGTACATTAATCAATCAATTACGATCAATTTGTGACACCCAATATTGTGACATTCATATTCCAGTTCTTCTCAAGTGGCAGGCATTGAGGATTTTGATTTATATGTATAAATATGTAGATATATTATTATGTACTATAATATTACTACAACTAAAGTACGAAGTCTACGCGAGCGCTACGCTACTTTCTATATCAAATTCAACGGAAAAGATTTCAACGCGCACGCGACGAGCACTGAAAAATACAAGTTATTATAATTTAAATATTATATGATTTTTTTTCGGCTAATATGCTTACATACGATTAAATATAAAGACGATAAAATAATTATTTAATCGTCTTCCGCTAACTTCAATACCTATTGAACGCAATTTATATGTAAAATTAAAAAAATCGCTTCATTAAGACGTACTTTAAGTTTCAAATAAGAGAACTAAACAGTCATGCCGGCAGACGGGCTGGTCGGTATACACGGCTACTTCAAACCAGCGGAAGCATTAAAATATCATTATAAGTTTCGTTTGACGACGTATCATTTTCATATTTAATTGAATATTCTGGAAATTATCAAATTTTATAGATCCTTTAATTGTTATTGCGCATTTTGCTTTACACTCTGCGCGACAGATGTGCAGAATAAGCTTTACTGAGTGTTCTTTAATTACAACAAACTCATATCTATCCAGCATTCAGCATCAGAGCGGTGAGTCACATGCAGCAGTCAGTGCGCGGACTTGCTCTAGCACCATGTCGCCGCGCCTAATGATAACATTCCGCAGATAGCAAGCCAGTGACAGGGGGCAGGTGCCCGCGGCGCGTGCCTCCCGCGCCTCTTGCGCCACTCACGCCTATTGCGCCTCTCGCGCATTAGAGCCAGTCAGTCCTCTCCAATCTGGTCCCGCGCATATCTTCGCTTAACTTTGGACGTATCGGTCGATGACCCTTACTCCGCCACGAACGTGTTTGTATCGAGTTTGACCTCGAATACCTAAATATTTTTTACGGTAGGCAAATTAGATTTCAAATCCGTCACGAGATTTAAATCGTTACGGCGAATATATTTGCATAAAATATAAGAGACGGGTCCCACTTCGGACGGGAAGCGAGCGGCTCGTTACCGGTATATGATGGTGGTACGTACATTCAACAAACTATTAGAGATCTTGCATCCTCGCCGCCGACGCTTGCCTTTTAAGGGAGTCATTCGATTGCTATTCTAGAGAAAAACCTTTGAGGTGTATTTAAATGTCTGTAATAGAATGAAAGAAGTCTCATTACCGCCGACATCAGTCACATCGCAACTCAGAACGAAATTACCGATCAAATAACACTTAATTATTTGAAAGATTCAAAAGCGTAGACAACATTAGGTGGAGTACTGCCACGGAAAGGACAAATGCTTTACGTTTTACAGTCCACGCAAATGTAATAGCCCCGCTATTATATATTATATACCTTATATATATCCTTCCCAAAAGAGTAAATAAATAGTATTTTTACACACTAATAATACCGTCGCCATACATAACCACAAACTGCGGTAAACTATAGTTGTACCCTGCTGTATGCGGTGAAGCTGAAGCCAGGAGCTTGTGATGGATGGGAGGTAGGGTAGACGGCGCGGACCTAACTTCGATCACTTCTATTTATCTTTAGTTTTCTAATTAACATGATACTTTAATCTTATACGTTATATTACATTTAAGAGGGAACATACATAAAATTGAAATTTATCTTTGTTTTATCTATGTTTTTTAATTTATTTAATATTCAAATCCACAAAACGCTTTGCCATTCGTCGAAACGAAATATGACGTCAGTTTCTTTTCAAAGCAAAATTAGATGTATTTTGATGATATCCTACTTTACAACTAATTCTTATTTCAAGTCCGTTCCGACATGAAACTATATACAATCTAAACATACTTGTATAGTAAAACAGTAAAAAAAACGCGTCTGTACATTGAATATATTTACAAAATAATAATTGAAGGGGGTTAAGGAACAGTAATGGAGCCCAAATACACAAAAAAATATCGTCTGTTTATTTGTATGTTTGTACACGCTAATCTCCGAAACTACTGGACGGATTTGAAACAAACTTTTTTTGTTATATAGCTAATTAACTATTAAGTCAACATATTGGCACACATATCTGTCGTACAGTTTATTTTGAAAACCTCGATACCTGATGTGGAACCCTAACAGCCTGGCTAAACTATAAGAGATTCTTTATTTATCGAATATATAATGTGATTGTTTATTTATTTATTGTTTACCTTTATATTAAATTTTTTTGTTAACCAAATCCACTATATTTATTTATTAAGCCACATTTGATAAGCAAGCGATGTCCACTCTTTTATATCTAAATAAATATAAACTCTGGTTTTTGTCTCTTGTTGGAATGTTAAATATATATATTTTTTTATATTTTTATTTCTTGTTAGAATATAGCATGAGTTGTTTTCTATTTTCTTGTTTCCTCTTTATTATTGGTTTTTGTCATTATATTCATACTGTATTTCGTCGGGTAGTAATAACAAATAGAATAAAAGTTTATGTTTTTAAAGTTATAAAATGCACGAATTGCCGTTACCAATAATCGCATCCCTCCTGTATACATTTAATTTTATTTAATGTGTGTGAATTAGGATGAGGCTGAACAACAGCGCTGTAGACCACACGTCTCACAGCATTCGCTGAGGTTCACTCCTTTTACCGTCTTATTTACTTGTTTAATTTTTGTATTCATCTTATTTTACGTGTATTCTTTTTTAGCTTGTTATTTAAATTGTATTAGTATAGTCTTCAGGCGTCCTCGGCGGTGTGCGGCGGTGACCGGACAGTAGAGCGGGCCGCGGACCGTCACCGACCGTGTATTTTGGTGTTAACATGTTTCACTTTAATCATTTTTAACGCGTAATATTTTTTTCCAACTTTATCCTTATCTTGCGTATATCAGAGTAGACACTAAACTAACTTTAAGACAATCCCTTCTCTGTTTTCCGCCTCAACTCCATACGTTCCAAGTTACAAGGCGACCTCAACTATACCAAACCTGGAAAATGAAAATAAACTTGATCGAACCCACAATCTGACGTCCCACTGCACCACTATGGCCTACGTGTAATTAACGGACATATAACATCAAACAGTACCTACAATTCCAGATGCCTCGTCTTCGAACGAGGCCGTCACCCTCCAGCGGCGGCTGCTGAGCCTCAGCTCGGAGCTGGTCACCCTCCGCAACCACCTGCACGTGGGCGGCGCGGGGCACTCTCCTCAGGCGGGTGCAGGAGTCGCGGCGGGCCCCCCTCAGCCGGCGGTGCCGCCGCGCGCGCCACTGTCGCTGCCGCCGCCGGCGCCCGCGCCTCCTCTGCAGCCGCATCATCCTCCACTGCCTCCGCCAGGTACTCCCGCAAACAGTAGGGTCGACGAATCGTGGCCGCCCTATAGTGAGCTATGAATAGATGATAAATCTGTTCAAATTATAATTTTTCTTACCTTTAAATCTGGAATAATGCGCAAAAATTGAGAAAACCTATCATCAGGGCGGTCGCAGCTTGTCGACTGAACGTCTTTTATTCTGAATTATAATACAACCATCAAACACGTGTTCAATTAAATAAAGCATCAGAGTTGTAGCCCTACACAGGGCCAACAGTTCAGCCTGGTGGACCGAGCATTGTGAAGCAAGTTTCCGTTTGCAGGCCCTGGTTTCCACGGCCTCATTCTATATGGAAATGGTTGCCGCAATCCCCTCTTAAAACTGACTTCCATCAGTAACCATTCGCAATGCTTGACAATTGTGCCTATTCATTTGTTTTCAGCCACCAGGCCCGCGAATCCGATAGATATTTCCTCTGCCGGATGCTGCAATCCGTAAGGCCCAACTTTCCGCTCGCCCTGTCTGTTGACCCCAAGCACTGTTTCGGATTTCCCCCTCTTAATCTCATAGAGGGCGGCTGCCTCCTGCACCCTGAGATCAAGTGGCAGTAAACCGGCAAATACAACGATGGTATTCAGGTAGACAGTTTGGTGGGCCCTGACAAATTTTTGGGCAAACCCCCTTTGCAAAACGTCCAAACGCTTCCAACTTAAAGGTGAGCTTGTCGTCGATTATGAGCCCGAGGATCTTTATTTCTTTGGAGAAATTAATGCCGAGCCCAGTCAAATGCTTGGACCACGTCGTTCGCGAACGCTTGGCAGTACATCTGCCGACGCTCCAATCCTTGAAGCAAGGGGTCGAGTAAGAGGTTCCAGAGTGTTGGGCCAACCTGTCGAGTCCAGCACACAGCCTTTTGTAGTTCTCTTGGTATATTCCACCCCGACAAAATCTTACGGCAACAAAGCTGTCGATTACTTTTCGTAAATTAAAGGGGCAACTTTCCTCGACCAGTCTGCAGTGGTATCAAAGGTTCCCCCTATGTTCAGAGAAACTATTACGATAAGCTTCTTCAACAAATGCTTGCCGTTAATATACTTCATCAGCTCATAGTCTTAGGTGCTTTTTTGGGCCATAAAACTATACTGGCGGGTACTGAGACCCGGGAGGATATGCCACCTGATACGTATGATCAACAGCTTCTCTAGGATCTTCTCCATAACTGGCAAGAGTACAATGGGGCAATAAGATTTGGGGTCCGTATAAACCGATTTACCCGGTTTTCGGAGAAACACAACAGTTGCCATCTTCTTCATTAAGCGCTCATATTAGTTGTAACTCGTTTTGATTACTTGTAAACAGAAGCACGATGGCGCGGGGCGAGCACGGGCGCAGCGCCAGCGGCGGGGGGCGCAGGTGCGGGGGGCGACGTGGACGACCTCATCCACCTGCACGGGCCGCTCACGGAGGATGCCGTGGTCCGCGCGCTACAAGCGAGGTTCTATCACAATAAATACTATGTAAGTTCAAATACCTCAGCTATTCCAAAGACATTGACCGGCGTCTCATTTTCAGTTGTATAATCTGCAGAACAATATAATGGTGGACAGCTTTTATTACTTTTTAATTTAACAATATTTCAAAGTCAAAAAGTCAAAAAATATCTTTATTCCATAAAAATGCTTAACATTTACTTGGACATGTCATAAAAGTAGAAAAAAATTAAAAACAAAATAACAAATAGTGTAATTCCAAAGAAACTTATGACCACTCTTTTTAACTGCTGTTATAAATTACAATTAACAATTTTAACTTAGAAATAGAGCAACTCATTTCCAAACATCTTTATCGCGAACATAATCTTTAACAGAGTAATATGCTTTGGCAGAGCCTGTGCTTTTTTATATTTTTTTACTACTTTTTTAAATTTGTTCAGTGATAAATTAACCACGTCGTTTGGAAGTTTGTTATAAAAGTATATACTTTGATCTACGAATGAGTGAGACACTTCATGGAGCCTAGAGAAGGGCAGAACAAGCTTATTTTTATTTCTTAAATTATGTTGAAAATCACTGTTTTTATTAAATTTATTAATATTTTTATGCACATATACTAAGTTGTCGTAAATATATTGGGAGTGTAGTGTGAGGATATTAACATCTTTGAATTTATATCTTAGTGACTGGTCAACTGGGTCCAATTTTATAGACTGCTCGGACAGCCCGTTTTTGGAGCACAAAAATGGTATCTATGTCAGCGGCACTGCCCCAAAGTAATAGGCCGTAAGACATAATGCTATGAAAATAGCTGAAGTATACTAAACGCGCGGTGTCAACATCGGTCAGTTGACGAATCTTACGGACAGCATACGCTGCCGAACTAAGTCTACCAGATAAAATATCTATATGCGGACCCCATTGTAACTTAGCATCTAATGTTATACCTAAGAAAACAGTCTCATTAACTACTTTAAGTTCCTCATTGTTCATCAAAACCCTGGTTTCTACTTGTTGCACATTCTTAGTCAGGAACCTGATAAATGTAGTTTTACTACGATTTAAAAGCAAGTTATTGGCACTAAACCGGTGTAATATCCTAGAAAGAGCATTGTTTACATCGTCAATTTCCAATTGCCGTCTATTAACATTAAAAACTAAAGATGTATCTTCTGAAAACAACACTATTTCACATATATATCTCATAAGGTGAGGTAAGTCATTAATGTACAAAAGGAACAAAAACGGACCCAGAATAGAGCTTTGTGGTACCCCCCATTGTTACAGGTGACCCGTGTGATAGTTTCCCGTTGACATTTCAAATTCAAATTCAAAATATTATTTATTCAAATAGGCTATTATTATAAGTACTTTTGAATCGTCGAATAAACATATGAACAAAAAGCTACCACCGGTTTGGAAGGCAGTTCTGCTGAGAAGAGCCGGCAAGAAACTCAACAGTTGCTCTTTTCAAAATCAATGGTACAATCTATTACATTAGCTGGTAGCTATCCTGCATTACATTCAATAGACATTTATTCCATACATGCTTATCCTCTAAATATTCTTGACATTGTAATACGCTTTACTTGTTAGAATTTTTTTTACAGATATTTTAATTTTTTGTAGTGGCAAACTAAGAATACACTGCGGAATTTTATTATATACACGTATACTCAGACCCATAAAGGATTTACTAACTTTTTGGAGGCGAAAACTTGGTGTAACAAGCTTATCTTTATTTCTCGTTCCTATCGTATGACTGTCACTATTGTTTGCTATGAAAATGTATATTTTGTCGGACAAAGAGAATGTTGTAATATACAAATGGGAAAGCAACTGTAATAACACCTGCATCTTTGAAAACTTCTCGCAGAGAATCTCGATCTCTTAGATTACAAATATATCTCACGGCTCCTTTTTTGGAGAATAAATATTGAATTGATATCTGCAGCACTGCCCCATAGCAGCATTCCATAAGATAAAATACTATGAAAATAGCTATAGTAGACTGACTAGTCGGGCAGTTTCAACGTCCGTCACTTGTCTTACTTTGTTAATTGCGAACGCGGCAGAACTGAGTTTATCCGCAAGTGCTTCCAGATGAGCATTCCACTGGAGTTTGGAATCTATAGAATATATATGTACCTTTTGAATCCTATCACTTAAATAAGTGAGAAGATCCAAAGCAATGCCTCTTATACCATAGTGGTGAGTTTCATGCTGCACACAATCAAATGCTTTGGATAGGTCACAAAACACCCCAAAGGCATCACGTGACTTCTCCCAAGCCGCGAATACACTCTCTAATAATTTGACCCCAGCATTAGATGTTGACCTTCCACGAGTGAAACCAAATTGACCTGTGTGCAGTAATTTATTAGTATTATCAAAATAAGTAACAGAGCATCAGCTTTTCAAAAATTTTACTAAACGTAGGTAGTACTGAAATCGGTCTGAAATTTGTGGGGTCTTGCGTACTACCTGACTTAAACAATGGAGTTATTTTACTATATTTCATCAAATCAGGAAACACTCCACAATCAATACATCTATTAAAAATTGTAACTAAATCAGGAATCAAAATGTCAATTAAAGAATTTATGATATTAACTGAGACACCCCACAAGTCGGCTGTCTTCTTCATACTAATTGATTTGAAAGCTACACTAATGTCTGAATGATTTACATGACGGAAAACGAAACCATTATAAAATTCGGGAACATTGTCTTTAATTAACGATTCTGCAATAGTGGTGGAAGAACCTAAATCGTTTGTTAGACTGACTGGGAAAGTAGAGAAAAACTTTTCAAATGCAATGGCCACTTCCAAATCGGAATCAACAATGTGACCGTCAATACTAAGTTTAAAATTAGAATCTTTCACTCTTGTTCTCCCAGTCTCGGCATTAACAACCTTCCAAGTGGCTTCAATTTTATTATTACTATTTCTGATTTTTGTTTTAATAAATAAAGATTTTGCAATTTTGCAAACACTTTTGAAAATTTTTGAGTAAGATTTTAAGTACTCTTTAAACTCTTCACCACTATTAAACTGTTTTTCATAATATAACATATACAGCGTCTCCCTACTCTTATAAATACCTGCTGTGGCCCAGTCTCCAAAGATAGGACTATCAGTAATTGTAATCTCTTTGGGAGTAAATATTGAATGAAATTTATTAATAAAAGAGTAAAAAAAAGAATTGTACAAAGAATTGGGAGGTAAAGTTATATCTAAAACTAGTAAATTAGTTAGTAAACTAACTCTCATACGTTCCAAACGACTAGCTGTGACAGGTACAAAAGCAATTTTTTTCTTAGCCACCTGTTTTTTCTTACTATAGAATTCTACTAGCTGACCAGAGTGGTCAGAATCCAATTTATTAATAATGCTTTTGTAGCATGGAATAATGTCAGTAAATATGTTATCTATACAAGTACTAGTCGTAGGAGTTATTCTGGTTGGCTCCATAAATAAATTAAGTAAATTGTGTGACTTAATTTAATGGTGGGACTTAAACTATCCAAAATATTAACATTAAAGTCCCCACACACTAACAAAGGCTTACCCGACTTGGTGAGTTTGCTTAAGGCCTCATCCATTACTTCTAAAAATAATTTTAAATTGGCGGAGGGAGGTCTGTATATACATATAAATAGCAATGAATTGCTCTAGTTGAACACACGCTAATTCGATAGAACATTCTACAGAAAGGGACACAATATCTTTCCATTCCTTGAACTTAAGCTTCTTGTTTAATATAATAAGCGATGTATTGTGTTGAGTCTGCAGAATGGGCTTCCTACCCGGTGGTTTCTGAAATTAAACATGAGCTGGTTCACCTTTAACCAATGTTCAGTAATACACATAATACTAATTTCCTCCGAGTTCATGAATAGTTCCAGCTCTAGCTGCTTGCCTCCCGTCAAGCAACGGATGTTCTGATGAACTAATCTAATAGACTTAACATTTTTATTATTATTTTTGCATGGATATTGTAATGATGTGCAGTGTGTGTTATTATTGTTATTTAATTGTAACGCTAGCTGGAGCATTGGAATAAGTTAAAACTTAGCTTAGAGCTAGAGAGGTTGCTACCTCTGTTGTCTGAGAAATTTATTTAAATGTTGACAGTGCTCGAGTCCGGGCTCAATCTGGCTATATATTCGCTCTTCGACACATTTTGTTTAAGACCGCCGTTCTAAAGCGCACCCTTCCAGAGGTTCACTTTATGCTCCAGCATCAGTTGATTCTTTTCAATGAGTGCAATGTCACCGGCGTACATCATCAGCCATGGAGGCTGATCCTGGATGTGAGCCGTGACTACCTACTACTACATTAAATAAGAACGAACTAAGAGCCGAGCCTTAGTGAACCCCTAACTGTAATCTAAAGGGTTTGGTGTCGCCAACAGCAGTCCTAACAATCGCGAATCGCAAAGCGGGCTCATGGTGCATATCTCTGATAATCTCAATATAGGCCTCATGGATCCCTTTGGATCGCAATGCCCTCCAAATACATTGACGAGGCACACAGTTAAAGCCCTTCTGCAAATCTAAAAAGGCCGCAAATCTAATGCAGAGCTCTCCTTTTTTTTCCTGTATGCCTCCATAAAAGTTCTGAGTAGTTTGTCCATTAAAGTACTGATTAAGTTTGTGGTAACGCCCAAGCCAAACCAAGTTGTTGTTGGAAAAAAATCAAGCTTTCTGGTATCGATACTACAATAAAAATAATCAAAGCTAAAGATTTTGGTACAACACGCCATGAAACCGAGCAGGATAGAACTGTTTTTTTGACAAAGTAATATCATATCTTCAATATCTGAAAATACAATGCTCGCTATTACATTATGTATGTCAAAAAAAGATTTTAAAAATATACATATAAATATATTATTTATTAAACGAAACTAAATTCGTAGTGAAACGCCAGCTACAGAAGAGCGTGAACTGCGCGTGAATGAAGACGAACTGAGCGAGCTTGTTCTGTCAGACCAGTAACGGCACGCGGGTCGGTTACGGCCCGACGAAATCTCGCGTCGCGCGCTTACTTTAGAGGACAATATCTCAAAAATTAATAGACGTATCACAATAAGTTAATCACACGTATTTTTTTTTAAGACAATACGATGAGCTAGAATTTAAATTTTGTGATTATTCTTCATTGAGTGACTGTCTGTCCAACACAGGAGAAACCAACTGTGGGGCACTCTCAACTAACTAATTATATAAACTAATGTTATGTAGCACGGTAGCTTTCTGAGCATGTTTCATGCACCTCCTGTAGCTGAGTGATGAGTGTGTGAGCCTCTCGCAGCGCCTGCTCCAAGGTAGTTATCCTAATAAGGGCCTGCTCATATTCATCGCTGCACCGGTCAAACTTATCTACTAAACTTTTGAGAGTATCCCGTTCCTCTACAATTGTTGTTAATTCTATGTGTATAGCAGTCATTTCTTTCTTAAGCCTAGTGTTGTTATCTAATAACTGTAAAAGTTCTATTTCATTATCTTGCCTTTCACACTGTAATTGGGCACATAAATCCTTAGAGTTTTTTAATTCTTGTAAAGTGCTAAGCAGGATGTACCTCTACTAAACGCAATACTAAAAAATACATTGTTGTCGCGTTAACTTCACGCTGTATCCTTGACACAGCAGGGTAGACAAAGGTTACCTAATATTAAGACACTCCATTCCCTATTTACCGCCGAATTCTTGAGGCATAGCGTGTTGATTGGCGGGACTCAACGCCGCGTGTTACCTCGACACCAGAGCAAAGAAATGATAATTTAAGTTTGAATAAATATTTAATTTCCTCGAGTAGGATTGAACCCGCAACCAGTCGTGTTTACACAACTGCCTTTTGTTTGTTGTCCTTTAAAGTTTTATTTTATTATCATTACAACAAACCAAGCGCATTGAAGTGACCAAGCAGTGCGTACACCTCTACTAACAACATAAATATACAGATACCACAAATTTACTACATCTTTAAATATTTCAAATGGTAGATATTCAGTGTAGATAAGATGTAATATACTTCGGCAGACTTCCGTAGGGCCGATACTGATAGCCATGAACGCGTACACGGACGCGGACAACGCGCTGACGCCGGGCGCAGCGCGCGCGCAGCGGCCCGAGCTGGCGCGCCTCGTGCACGATGCCGTGCGCCACCAGGCCGACACCGGCCTGCCGCAGGCCATCGTGCTGTCCGGCCTCTCGGGCTCCGGCAAGACGCACGCGTCCATGGTGCTGCTGCGGCGCCTCTTCGACGTGGCGGGCGGCGGGCCTGAGACCGACGCCTTCAAGCACCTGGCCGCCGCCTTCACCGTGCTGCGCTCGCTGGGCACGGCGGCCACGCGCGCCAACGCGCACTCCAGCCGCATCGGGCACTTTATCGAGGTGCAGGTCACGGACGGCGCGCTGTACCGCACCAAGATCCACTGCTACTTCCTGGAGCAGACGCGCGTGGTGCGGCCGCCGGCGGGCGAACGCAACTACCACATCTTCTATCAGATGCTGGCGGGCCTGGCGCCGGACGAGCGCTCGCAGCTGCACCTCGACGGGTACACTGCGAACGACTTGCGGTAATGCCCTCATAATACATATTTGAAAATTATCTTTATATATAGAGGAAGTGCACAACGCTTTTATATTTTTTAATAACAATGCTTATGAAGTAAGTACCTGAGTACATTACACGCCCTACTGCACTTTTGACAATATTTAACCTTTTATGTTTTATAGTCACATATACGTTGCTGTGGCGCCTCCAACGCACATTATTAAACGCGTATAAAATATGTAAATAAGTATGTTTTCTAAATAAGTTTATTTTTTTCCTAAATGTACACACAATACCGCTTTATTGCAATTATCTTGGGTAGCGAAAATTTAAAAATCTTCCTACAAACATGCGAATAAGAATTTCGATGTAGCTTGATGAGAACGTATAGCTGGTCAGAGCGCCTGGTCGGATTCCAGGAGGCGCGGGTTCCAGTCCCGCTATTATAGATTCCTAAGAGTAATTGATGAAATACCGAGAATCCTCAATGATAAAATTACTACACATAATGTAAAATAAAACTTTCTCCTCTTAATACGGTATATAGTTTAAAACGAATCTTTAAAGAAAGATTACAATAGTAAAAAGTAAATAGTAAAAAGTAATAAACAAAATAAATATTACAAAATTAACATACTGTAGCTTGACGTTTGAAAATTTACAAATATGTAGTCGTCTTTTCTCGACAAGTGTTGTGTACATACAATGTATTCATTTACCTCTGCAGGTACCTGGCATCGTCGAACCCGCGGCGGCCGGAGGCGGAGGACGGCGCGCGCTTTCACGCGTGGAAGAGCTGCCTGGGAGTCCTTGGCATCCCTTTCCTGGACGTGGTCCGCGTGCTCGCCGCCGTGCTGCTGCTGGGCAACGTGCACTTCACCGACAACGCCGAGGGCACCGCCGAGCCCAATGGAGAGGTCATACATTATATTTGCTCGTTAGGGTTTGTCTGAAGTTTCACACCATAACCTTATGGTTGTTATCCTCGTGACTCCCTTGGGTACTGTAAAGATTGGAAACAAAACAATTGGTGTAACGCTATTTCGGACAAAAAGCAATATAATCCTACATCCTTAAGTAATTCCCATGTCTGTCCGGCTAGACCCTTTAAACGAAAAGTGAAAAATAGGAAATAATGTTTAAATGATTTGTTTAATGTTTTATTTGTGTAATGTTTTAATTATCTACTATTTTTGTATTCGGTGACAACCTCGGTGATGTAGTAATACCAATGTGGGCGATCCGACTTACACTTAATACTCAGCTCATTTATTATATGTCATCCAATGCACGCAGGCGGAGCTGGTGGCTGCGGGCTCGCTGCTGGGCGTGGGCGCGGCGGCGCTTTTGCGCGGGCTGAGCACGAGGGCGCGCGCCGGCGCAGCCGCCGCCGCCGCCGCGCGCGACGCGCTGGCCAAGGCGCTGTACTGCCGCACCGTGGCCACCATCGTGCGCCGCGCCAACTCGCTCAAGCGCCTGGGCTCTACCCTGGGCACGCTGTCCTCGGACTCCACCGAGTCGGTGAGTATCGCCATCATGGCGCTGCGGGCCAGCCCGGCTCGTAGGGCCAGTGAGTCGGTTAGTCACGTCGCAGGTGCAGGACGCAGCGTCGCGCCGAGCCTCCACGGCGGGCGGCGGGGCTAGCGGGGCGCGCGGCCGCGCGGCTCTCAACGACGCCGTGCGCCACGTCACCGACGGCTTCGTGGGCATCCTCGACATGTTCGGCTTCGAGGACGCCGCGCCCAGCCGCCTCGAGCACCTGTGCGCCAACCTGTGTGCTGAGACTATGCAGCACTTCTACAACACACACGTCTTTAAGGTACGCTATGACATTTATGAATTCTGAACATTATTAAACACTAATAAAATAACATGTCACAGAATAATATGTGCGCTGATGAATTGTTATCTGTTCCAAGTCGTCGGCGGAGTCGTGTCGCGAGGAGGGCGTGTGCGGCGCTCTGGAGGTGGAGTACGTGGACAACGTGCCGTGCATCGACCTGGTGTCGTCGCTGCGCACCGGTCTGCTGGCCACGCTGGACGCCGAATGCGCCGCGCGCACTTCGCCCGAGCAGTACGTGGCGCGCGTCAGGGCCGCGCACAGAGGCCACCCGCGGCTGGCGGAGGCACGGCCGCCGCACCCGCGCCGCTTCGCCGTGCGGCACTACGCGGGCGAGGTAACGTACGAGGCGAGTGACTTCCTGGACGCCAACCGCGACGCCGTTCCCGACGAGCTGCTGGCCGCCTTCGACACCAGGAGCTGCGAGTTCGGGTTCGCCCGGCACCTGTTCGGAGCCGAGCTGAAGGCGCTGGCGGCGGCAGGCGGGCCCAGCGGCGCGCACTTCCGCGCGTCGCCCACGGCAGGCGGCGCGGCGGCCACCACGCTCACGCAGGACTTCCACACGCGCCTCGACAACCTGCTGCGCACGCTGGTGCACGCGCGCCCACACTTCGTGCGCTGCCTGCGCGCTAACGCCGACGAGACACCGCTGCTCTTCGACCGCGCCACCGTCGCCCGGCAGGTACGCTGTACGGTGTGATCCGTATCATTCCGTTATGCTAAATAAATGAAACCACAGTTTTAACTACTCTATAAAAGCCTAATACAATTAGAAAAAAAATAAAAAGTGAGTTTTTCAAACAAAATAAATAATAAAATTATCGTTGGCAAATAAAACACCATTTGTTAAGAACGACGCACGCACACATAAACTTATCAAGGGGACACCGCCGCACACGTCTCATTTTAACATTAATTAATTCAATTTTAATTTATTTCAATTGTCAGGTTTAAATTTTTCTCACCTAGAATAAAATATCCATATAAATTAATTAAAATCTTTGATGATTGTTTGTAAATAACGTAAATGTAATAAAATAACTTAAGCGTAATAATGTTCATTTCAGGTGCGAGCGTTGCAAATTTTGGAAACGGTACAATTAATGGCTACTGGATATCCTCATCGAATGCGTTTCCGCGCGTTTAGCGGGCGGTACCGCGCGCTGTGGCGGCGGCCGGGGCGCGGCGGGACAGGCGCGTGCGGCGCAGCGGGTGGGGCGAGCGGCGAGACGGGCGCGGGGTGCGCGCGCGTCCTGCGCTCCGTGGCCGCCGCCGCCGCGCCGCCCGCGCCTGCCTCGCCTGCCGCCGTGCGCTGGGCGCTCGGCAAGCGCCACGTGTTCCTGAGCGAGGGCATGCGGCAGGTACTGGAGCGCATGCGGCGTGCACGGCGCCAGGCGGCCGCGGAGCGCATACAGGCGGCGTGGCGCGCGCATCGGGCGCGAGGGGTGCGCGGTGCCGCCCGCCCGGCGCCACCCGCGCGCCGCCGCCCCGCGCCCCTCGCCGGCGCCCCGCCCGAGCCCGCCGACGGCGCCAAGTGCGACCCGCTGCTCGTCAAGAGGGCGTGCTCCCTCTTCGGCCTCGATCTGGTAAGAACTGTTCCGAATCATTAACGACGAACGTTGGAGGATAACATAATAATTTCCGTTGCGGTTGCAGGAGCGTCCGCCGCCGCTGCCGCCGTCGCGCGCCTACACGGTGGCGAACGGCGTGAAGCTGGGCTACCCGCAGCAGCGCACGGTGGCGGCGGACTGGGACGAGGGCGGCGTGCGCTTGCGCGTGGGCGATGCCGTGCTGGCGCTGGGCGCGGCGCGACGCGGGCATGTGTCTGTGCTGGCGGGCGGCCGCACCGTGCCCGTGCCGCACGCCGTGCTGGCGCCGCCGCGCGCGCCCCGCCCTGCGCCCCCCGCGCCGCCCGCGCCCTAGACCGGCCGCACCGTGCTTGTGCCGGCGCCACTCGCGCTGTAAATATATTATCTAAGTATTTACGAGTTGAGCTCGCCGCGCCCGCGCCGCAGTATTACTTTGTGTCACTTTAGTTATAAGCATACTTATTTTTGAGTTCATAATTTACAGTAAGTATATTTACAATACTCAGTAACAGTGTATATAGAACATATTTTAAAATGGTCTTAATGAACACCATGAATAGATTGTGAATATCATATAACTTTCAGCAGTCAATAAAATAGTACTTTTATCACGTACTACGTATTCTCACAGAAACGAAGTCTTCCTATATTTTATAACTGTATCATTTACTTAGCTACTGTAAAGTCTAATATATAGTGACGTCGCAGTAATATTAAGCTAATGTTTTCCTCGTATTCTGCTATAACTCCGTTGCTGAAATAATAAATCGCATCTGTTACCATTAACATACCGTTTGAGTGAGCAAAGGTCGTGACTAGTGCGCTATATTATATGTTTACAAGTGTCGCTCGATATTAGTATTATTATGTTTCTTCGAAGTTCAAGCATATGTAATACTAATATCTGTATGTATGAATATAATACACTGCCTCTATAAGCCTAACTACCTAAGTTAATTAATGTAAGCCATTAAGCATTTGTTTGTATTTGTAAATGTACTACGTACGTAATCCGCGGTGCAGTGCCGAGGGCCTCCTGCAGCCGTGAACGGCCCTCTGCAAGCTTGCCAATATGAGTCTGATACCTTTATATATTCGAGGTTTATTGTAATGATGTAGCTTAAGCGAGGTTTCAAATAAAAATATACAGTTAAATATGTATAATATTTCATTTATTCGCACCGCGGTGCAGTATTCCAGTAATATTTTGTTACAAAATATAACACTTTAAAGTATGCCACAACTAGTTTGCGAACGGAGCTTGTATGCAATACACAAGCAGACATCTTTGCTTCCATCAAGTAGGTAATACAAGTCAATTTAAAGACATCCGCAACTTCCTTAATGTAGACTATAGACGAAGCGATTGACTGCAATATGTCCTCCGCCTGCAGCGTCCCCGGCAGTCTGCAGCGCAGCGGCCACTACCCTTGGTTGAGTTATCACATCACAAGGGCGACATCACATCAATATAAGAGATCATAACATTTTTTGATTCAGCTTTTACCATTTTCTTCTTTTGTATAAAACAATACTTTTAATTGAATAGAATCTTTTAACACTATGAAATGAAGCAAAAATGTATAAATAGATTAAATGTTTACAGAATTAAAATTGGGCTGCAGCCGTTACAGCGCGCAACGGCACTCAAACGATTATTGTGCCCAAGTTCTTGTATTAACTTGAAACACTTTATTTTATACATTCTAGTGATACTCTGAGATACATCAAAACCATATTTATGTTTAACACTATATTCAATTAGTTTTAAAATGTCAAAAAAGGACACTTGTTAGTGTCCTTTGGAAAATGTTATATATATATACTTTAATTTTTAATAGGAAAAATTTATCAATTTTATAATAACATCATACAAATGGATATCATATTTATTGAAAAAATATAGAGCAAGAAGCGGCAGTGTGTTTGTCTTATGTTACGGAGGTAGTTTACGTTACGAAATATCATCTCAATGCTACACAAAATTTGGCCACAATCATTTATAATACGTAGGTTATAAGCTATATACATATTTGTTTCAACTCTATAACATATAACATAGCATAGAACACTCTGGAACAGCAAATACACTATACATATTACGTAGTACATACTATAAAATATATACATATATTTTTTTTTCACAGAGAACCGTGTTAAGATACTCTTCTTCACATTTTATCTAATTTAACGTAAAGAGGCGGGAAAGACAGAAATAATTTAAATATAATAATTTCTCCCGATTCGTGATCGAACCTACAACCAACTCGTGTACAAATAACCGACGGTCCCATAATAATCTTCATACTATAATAATATTCCATACATACGTCAATACTGCCTTTTAATGGTTAGTAAGCAAACACTGTAGCGCACGTCTAACTTAGAAACACCTTATAAAAATGTAAATAGTTCAAAAATGCGAATTACACCGAAACAGAGGCACGACCACGAGAACATCAATAAGACTATGTAAGTAGTGCTCACACCAGAGGGCGGCAGAGGGCGGCTGCAATACATTGGGCAGTTTGGGATTGAATAGACAAATGTATAAGTTAGACACAAAATGAGGACTTTTAATTCTTCAAAAGGTTTACTCTCAGAGTTGCTTCTACCTCGTGTACCGAGTACTCGTAGTACTCGATACCTGAGCCCTGGCGCCTGCACGCCATACAATCACAGATAGATCGATTACACGCAGTAGTATACACTAAACAAAGTTTACAATGATGTTTAACTATAATATTATTATATAAAAAACGTACGAGGCAGTGTTATGCAGATGCAGGCTCTCAACTAAAGTAAATATTAAATCTAATACGATATACAGCAGCTACTTGCAGCTCTCGCCCTCACCACAGATCTATACATACAATACACTATACAAAACGAGTTTCTTGTTCCTGCGCACTAAATGCGAACACAGTAAATAGTTGAACATTTCAAAATATTATTCCCCCGTTACTATTGAGCATTAAAATCTCACTTATAAACTAATTTCAAACTATTTAACAAAATATTTTAATAAATTTTCAATAATATCAATTAGCTTTTTAAATACAGGAATAAAAACCATAAGTTAGAAATAAATTTTAAATTTTTTTTCTAAATATATAACAATTTAATTTGATCCCTTCGAGAGCAAATCTCGATATATTATGATCGATAGAATACATCAATAAATTTTACGAGTGAAGCGTGAACTATTTATAACTTATAAAGAACACATTCGAACCCGCCGGTTTATTATACTTACAAAATATAATAAACCGTACATAGTGTATTGCGTATTATAGGTATTAACGAAGTTAGTCGCAACATTAATAATTATTTATTTTTATACCAAAACACTATTAACTATCAATTACATACAATGGAATACCTCATCTTTAGACATGGAATACATACATATCGAGAGTAAAATTTTCACAATATGGAATTGAATAGTTTACTGCTATTATATTTTAGCTTTAAAATAATCTGAACATATTGTATATTACCATAGTTACACAAAAAGTATACGAGCTCAGTAGAGATCGGCCGGATTGAAGCAACATATGATACGAGATCTGAGGGCAGTGGTATCGTCAGCAGCAGCAGCAGCAGCGCACCGGTCGCGCGGTATCAGTAGTCGGCAGTCGCTAGTCCCTCGCTATGGGGGTGCTGCACGCGGCGGCGGCACCCCCCTCGCGGGGGGAGCCCGCGGGGGAGGCGAGGCAGGGGGAGGGGGCGCTGCACAGCGACGCAAACACGCAGCTGGAGGACACTTCGCGTACGCAGCGTTTTTGTTCAGCTGTAATAGATAAATAGTAAATACTTTTGTAATGCTGGATGCTGAACAAATAAAAACATTATTAAAAAAACAATAAATCCGTCTACTTGAAAATAAGGAACTGAAATAAAACATATTTGTGATAGATCTGTTTTATTATTGTTCAGTCAATTGTTTATCCCTTTTCAGTTTTTTTACATTAACCCTAGCCTACAAATCTGATGAATTCAATGACATTTCGAATTCCCAGTTTCCTCCAAACTTTTAGACATTACGTGTTGAATGTCGAAACTAAGCACTTCACCTTATAGGAGCTAGACTGAGGATAGAACCCAGACAAAAAGACAGCGTACAATATAAATAAGGCGATTATACAGAGGGTTTATGTCAGCACCACTTTAAATAAAACCACAGTTTTCAAAAGTACAGTACAGTACAAAGTAAAACGCCATTTGTTAAGGATGAGGGCGTGCCTCATCCTTAACATAAACCTATCCGCAGGGACACCGCTGCACACGCCTCGTTCCGCAATAGAGTCGTAGGTATTGGCGATAAAGTTCAATGATGTTTAACCTGTAGTAGTATTTTTGTATGCATAACTGCGTCACACGAACTACTGGTAAACTGGTGGATAAACGTCTAAACTGTTGAGGTATCTTGATTAATTTCTGTAGGTACGGGTTTGTAATATTTTACCCTATATGCTGTTCCCGTAAAAGGAACAAATATATTATTAAATACATCTATTATCTTTATATCAAATATATTATTATATACATCTCTATGATTATAGCTTTGTCCTTGGTCCCTGGTCGAGCTTCGAAAATACAACATCAATGACACTTGAGGAAGGAAGGTCACGTAAAATGCATGAGGATCCTCAGGAGGGCAGATATAAAGAGGTCGATGACAGTGGACAGCATGTTTAAAATGATCTTACCCACGAGATTATGCAAGTTGTCTATGACGACCTCCGTGTTGTACGTGGCGTCCACAGCGCGCTGCAGGAACGCCGTCCACGCACTGAGCTCTGCCTCCTGGAACAAGCATACAATACAACTTATACATACTTCTACTTCTACATTCTGACAATATGCTTTTTTCTTATTAATTACATCAAATTATATAAATTCTCCCTCGATGTTATAATATGGTTTTCATTCGCATAACGATATATTGTTTTTTTTTAAAGGTTTAAATAATATGAATGTTTGTCGTAATACTTGTTGGTAATATTATACTTTAAGCCGCTCGTTTAGGATAACATTTTTCACGTAATTTAAAATGTTAATTTTAAATTTAAAACTATATATTTAGTTGTTTATTATTTGCGTTTAGGTTTAAGTGAATTAATCTAACTACGAAATCGGAATCACTAGTTACTTTAGCTCAACTAATACTCGTACAATAAGGTTTTATATGAGCACATGATCCAAGAGTCTGTAATTGAGCTGTTGTTCGGCGTGAAAAATGGCACGTTGTTTGCGTTATTAGGCAAAATGGAGCAACGGTGACTAACTAAAGTAATATGATAATGACACCGCTCTCGGGGCTCTTGTTCTCTTGACACCGCAGAGGAAAGGCCTGGCCATTACCATTAGACCAAATTAAATTCATGTATCAAACGATGTATATTCAGATGTATGGCTGGCGGTCGGTGCACGGCACCCAATACAAATTGCTGGCCTTCCACCTTTGACGACACAGTAACTGCGCGCGGCGGACGGTTGCTGCCGTACCATCTGTAAATGTGGTCTACTATGGTCCGCCTTCACGCTACGGTATATGTTCGTGTCTTATTGCTAATTCTTCATTGTCCTATATCATTTATTTTATGCATTTTTAACCGACTTTCAAAAAAAGGAGGAGGTTCTGAATTCGTCGGAATCTTTTTTTATTTTTTTATGTATGTTCACCGATTATTCGAAGACGTCTGAGTCGATTTGAATAATTCTTTTTATGTTTGAAAGGGCATATCTCACAGGTGGTCCCATGGTGACCATATCAAAATCTGATAAAGGGGTCCTGGAGAAATCGAGGGAACTTTTTAATTTTTTTAGACACACTAAAAAGGATTAGGGTATTTTTTAATGACCCGTGTGTATGCTTTCGGAAAGCTCAATTTGATGACGTGGAACTGATGACGAAGACCACATGTAGCTGTAATACCTACCTACTTTGCGGATAGGATTGTTGACAATAATCCTATTACAATATCAAATTACTAAGCCTGTTTGTTTTACTTGGCACCGACTTCAGAAAGATAAAATGTTTCTTAAATTATTTTTGTTTAACAAAATCAAAGTACTTTGTGCTTTATGTTAAGTAAATTTATTTCTTACTTTATTGCTTAAAGTCGGTTTGTTTATACTATAGTTTAGATGACATTATGAAATGCTTAAAAGTAACTTTCATATATTGATTCCAATGATTCCACAACATGTTACTATGCGTAGTGTGACCAATATAAAGATGACGCCTATCAAATTTAAACATCCGATGAATCCATCCTTCGCGCCACCCAAACATGTAGTCAGGGCTTCATAGCAATAAGTCTAAGTGGACAGCGGTCTTTTTAATTAGTAATATCGCAAGTCGACTGTAAGGACATTTCGTGTCATTGTCCGGAGTAAAAGTCTCGTACGTACACGCAAGATGAAGATACGCTACTGAATGAAATATTTATAGGTCACGAACAAGCCGGCTTGAATATCAACGTTGTAACTAAAGCAGAGCCTGTAGAAACAGGGAGGCAGGTTAATCTGAAGTTAGTTAGGAAAATTGAGACGTTATTTTTGTGTTGGCGACAAGGAGATGAAAACGGGTGTCAGAATTCTAATAGGAAAGTCGTACAACGTCGGATGGACGCAATCGACGCCGGCTGGCACTAATTTAATAAATATAAAAGGCAACATCTAGTTTTTGAAACGCAGGTGCAGTTGCAATACTAGACTGATGCGTCGTGTCATGATAACCGCTAAGCACGCAAATACTTAGCATAATGGAGCCCGCGCGGAGCACGCGTGACGCGACGCGCGCGTGGGCGCCTCCTAACCAACACAGAGCAATTGCAAATTAATAACATAAAAGACTTAATTATCAATTGATTTTTACATTGTGACATTACGCGCCTGGAATAAGGGATCAACATATTAGTAGAAAAATATATATTATATAACAATAATAAAATGCTGAAGAGGGTTTGAAAAAAACGCTTGGTTGAACGCACTAATCTAAGGAATTACTGGTTCTAATTGTAAAAATATTTTTGTGCTCTGCAATCCATTTGTCGAGAATGTCTATAGGCTTAATTGAACTATAATATCAAACAACTTTCACTTGATGATGCAGGTTGCATGGACGGCTCCTGCTGAGCTGGATCCATGGCCGCCACGTAACGGTGAAAATTAGGTCAGAGTCGGAGCAAGGTCAAGGACCACCGAACTGTGTCGAGCGGGCTCCCCTCCCCCCTTCCCCTTGCTAGGGATATGTTTCTGATTAAGTGAACATAACATACTGTAAGTGTCATATATAATACAGTAGGCATTTTAAAAAATCTACAAGTACATTTATGCCAATTTGCGAGAAGTGGACAGTATTGACCTTTTAATTAACCCTCGGCTCTACTCGCGTCTCATATTGTAAATTAAGCCTCACTGCCCAGTGCCCACACCTTCGCAAGTCAGCACGAAGATGGAACGACCTATGCATTAAAAGACCACCTTACAAAAGTTGTACACACATTAAAATATTATTTGGCAATACTACACCAAATCACGTGATTATTGGCTACCTTTGGAGGAGGCTTTTACTTGTAGGGGGGTTCTTGCAGACAACAAAAAAAAATATTACCTTTACTTTCTTTTCTTATATTATAATTAACCCTAAAAATTACAGTTATACAAACAAATAAATATTAATCCTTATCTTATATAAAATGTAATGCATTTGGAACATCTATCTACATCTACGCAGCGACCCTTACGTCCACCTCTCTCATTTAAATATGACACCCACCTAAATTGTCTTTCTTTAAATCCTACATCTATTATACGATGTTGTTTAAATAAAACATATACTTATAGTAAAAGATAAGAATAAAACGATATCAGCAAATAGTAAAATATTTGAATACTTTGTTTTACAACGCGCGCACAACAAAGATGCGTCGAACAGATAAGCAAGTAGTCCAGTGGAATACACAAAACAATCGATAGGAGGGCACAAATACATCATAGACCTGATACGAGTGGAAGCGACCCACTTCCCTTTATCGAGAGCCGGTTGTGCCGCGATCTACGAAACAATTACATAATCTAATGTTGCTAACAGCGCCAAAGTAAGAATCTTAACTCCACAATGGTATGACAAAAAGGGTAGATAGATGACTGAGGATGATGAGAGTGAAAAAGACTGTAAAATGAGTGGAATTGTGTCAGTCGCGAACAGTTTGCTTGAAGCTTGAAGCTCGTGTGTAGTGTTATTGGATGATACATATCACGTATTACAATTACGTAGAATCTCTTTATGAATACGTTAGAAACATATAGACGGTATATATTTTTATCGTGTTTTTTTAAAATATAAGCCCACTCGCGGCTTCGCTCGCATGAGACCTACCGTGTCCCATGAAATTGATAATACAGAGTGGTTTTGTCAGCACTAATTCCTGTAAGTATGTGTTTGAAATAGTTACCCTATGAGCTGTTCCCGTAAAAGGAGCGCTGACGTTAGTCGCGTTAGTCTTGCAGCCGTTAACAGAACGTTGAATTATTTTAATTTTATTTTTACGAAAAGTATACGTCCAATTTACATGCTATAAAAGCCAAAGCTTATCTTCATAAAATTTCCTTGATGATGGAATAACTTTCGCTCATAACTTTCATATACTACAATTTTTAATAATTTTTTGTCACAAAATATCTTATTGTGATTTATTTATTAAGCATAGATATAAAGTATCACTGACTTTATTTTCGAACTAATGAACTGAATGTTTTTGTACTGCAGCGCATGCGGCTAAAGTAATACCATGGTGTTCCTGATTATTATTTCATTATTTAAAGCCTACTAAGAATTAAACCGTAATGTTAATATAAAACAAACAAAAAGTCCAGAGATGTGGGGTGTGTGGCAAGCGACCGTCCGCAATTATACAACAAAAACTCCCTTATGTGTCTGACTGAGTCTGATTTCTGTGCATAAATCACCAATTCTTTCCTAATGCTAAACAATGACTTTTTGAATATTAGCCTGTATAAAAATTATTTATAAAATTATTATTTAGAGCCGTTGTAAGGGTATTAGTCTTGAGGATATATTTTGAGGCTGTCGAGGCGCAGAGGCACAAAGGTGTGCGAGACGATTGTGAGTTCGATCCCCACAAAAGGGGAATGAATTATTCTTTCGTCCTGGCACTATGATAAAACCCCGGCGTGGAGATCCGTCACTCAATACGCAATGCCTCCAAAAATATGGCGGAAAACGGGGAATGGAGTATCTTAGCAATAGGTTTCCTTTGCCTACCCTGCTGCTGCTGCTATATGCGGGATAGAGCGTGAAGCTGATATATTTTAAAGAGAATATTATTATTATTGCAAATATGAACTGCCTAAAATATTTTTTAAGGCTAAAATAATATATCTAGTAACAAATCCAAATACAGGTTTTACAGCAACTGTAAAACCTGTATTTGGGTACTCAAATTGCGAAGAGTTTTTCGAATAGATAGATGTATAATATCTATAATGTTATATTAAGATCTCGAGCAATCACACGATGGACGCGAGGGCGGTGCGTCCTGCGCTTTCTCTACGATTAGCGAACAATGCCCGCCGCCCGCCGCCCCACGCCGCACACCCGCGCGCACTTACATTAGAAAGCTAATTTCCGTTTATATGCAAATCCCATGCACGAGATATTAAAATTGGTTTTATATTTTATTTTGCCGGTGTAGTTTTACAGGCGACAGGCGCACACGTACACTTACAACAATGGCAACATTTGGCGAGTCCCTGGTAATGGAGATTTCACTTACAAGTCATAATATTTCCTCCTAATGCACAAAATGAAGATGTGCAACAAACATTCTTCAGTCGGATTATAGTGCATCTATATTAATTCACTGAATGCCGTGCGTATATTGTATAAAATAGGGTGGTATTAACCAAACCGTAATATTTTATTGTTACAAAGAATTTATAAAAATTAAACCTTTATAAAAATTAAGGCTTAAACAAAATCGTTTTAATTGTATTTTAAATGACCCTAGAATGACCCGATCAAAATAAGTAGCGCGAAGTGATTGATGCCACCACTGCAGGGTCGCTGACCCGCCGCGGCCGCCGGCGGCCACGTGCTACTTGAGGACCGTGTTATCAACAGATTAGTATAAATTGTTAACAACATTCACGGGTACATGTAGTTGACTTCAGGATATATAGCGATGGAAATTATGGAAATAATACGATATCTATAGAACTTAATAGTTAATAATTATTATGATTTTAATTTGTGGACATCAATGAAAGTATTTTTATATTACATATTAAATTTTATAAAATTTAATTTTTCTTATTTAAAGCTAGGAACATTGTAAACATCAAATTTAAACTCTAAAAATGTTTCTATTCACCCCGTTTTATCCACGGAATCATAAGTACCATATTTTTTTTTCTTAATTTTTTAATATTTGACATTTAAAGACACCCAAAAGCCAACTTGTTCTCAAGCTTGGGACGCATTTTAATAATATAAAAATAACCTACTATAATAATTTATTATAAAAAAAATCGCATTACCTGTGCTCTAAAATATTATTTATAAATTATTGAGCACAGGTTATGTTAACATTTTACGTTAAAATGTGAACTTTTGTCATCAGTCAAATTATAACCACTATTTTTAGTGTCGGTCAAGGTGTTGATAAGACAAACTACGAACTATATACCTTTAAGATCTACATATCTGTTTAGATCCTTAGTTGTTTATGCCATATTACTTTATTGTGTGAAGATGGAGATGCATGCATACACGTCTTTACGAATCCAGCAAATAGCTTAACTCAAATCGCCTGCATTTCGAAATAATTTAATTTAGATGCGTCATACGTATAAAAATGTTGGCTAGACGTCTCGCCCCCAGTCGTGTGCTGGCAGCTGCTCGATTGCCAGTTCTTGGCAGCTCTTGGTCGCCGAGGGTTCAACGACATGAAGGAAACAAATATGTTTCTGATACTTAAACTTCAAATAAACATGAGGATATGTTATCTTGACAGCCAACAAAATAATACCTTGCAATCCATTGATTCACATATTTATTTAATATTATCTTTAATTGTCTAATGATAAAAAATAGTTTAAATTAATACAAATACATTGGTATATTAGATACATTAAGTGAAAATTTTACAGTATACTCGTAAAATATGTGTGAAATCACAACCAATGATTTTTAGGTCAACTTCTAGCGTTAATTAATTAGCAGCAAAGAATTAGCTCATATGAAGTGCGGCTCGTATCATGTGATGACTGATATGATGATTGATATCCACAAATTGTGTCATCACTCGTGATGACACATGACACGGCGGCGGCGGCGGCTAATGACACATGTCACGTGTAAACGCTGTAATTGCCGCTGCCTAATTGCCATGCCATGAGATTTTATCGCTCGCCCCCCAAACGGGACACTCGCCACGGTAAAATATCTATCGTAGAGGGGCAGCGGGTAGACCGCCAGACATGTCAATAAATACCGTAATAACATACTGTAACCTAACACTTTTTCTGTTCCTCTACTGTACCTCATCGCGACGTGACAATCTAATTTATTGACGGTCTCTTGCTCTAATCTAGGCAATCTTGTAAATGAAAAATAACTGGGTTTTACATTACCTTTACAAATGTATGTATATATATATTTATTACTACACGTGTTAAGAGTATCGAAGTTTGCATTGGCGTTGCTTATACCACTAAGGAGTTTATTTTGGTGTTGATAATGATTATCAAATTTCGTTATTCTAAGTAATAGGAGCCTCAAACTGTGCATGGGCTAAGAAGGGTATTTGCGATATTCAACCACTAAGGGTTGTTTTTCGGTTGATAGTATGTATGAAACTACAAGTAGTTTACAATAATTGTGCATGTGTGTTTAGATGGAATTTTACTAATTTCGATCTGTAAGGATGTAACTTTGGGGTATATAGTGTTTGTTAAACTCCGTTACTACGAGTAACGGAGGCCGTCGCGGCGCATGGGTACAATACGCGGTTACTGTACCCCTGCGCCACGGGGCGACGCGACGGGGGGACGCTTTGGCACCAAGACAAAAGCCCAGCGTTGAATTCCGCCATTCAGCACGCAATGCCTCGAAAAAGCGGTGGAAAGTGGGAAACGGAGTGTGTTAACACTATGTTATCTCTGCCTACCCTCTGTGTGCGGGATACAGCGTGAAGCTGAAAAAAGAAAGATAAAGAGGCCAGTCATGGCGCAGAAGCACAAGAGTATGATTATAAATGCGACTGGTTGTGGGTTCAAAGAACTCCCCTCTCGAAGAAATGGAATATTAATTTAAATTTAGAGTTTCATTTCTTGGTTCTGGTGTCGAGGCAAAGAGCAACGTTGAATTCCGCTACTCAAGTCACATGACCTTCATTGTTAGGCGAAAAATGGTGAATGGAAAAGTGCCTTAATGGCCACGAAGTATCTTAAAATTAGGTTGCTATGTGCTATGTGAGGAGTTCAGCTTGAAACTTGAATAAGTTATGTTAACAGTTATGTAAAAACATTTTTGTTGATATTTATAATGCTCTTTAACAAAAAATCACATAAAAATTATAAGGGCTCTTATCATTTTATGTGAATTTTCCTAACAGGGTTCTATAAGGAATGAATCTTTATCTAAGCCAGTCATTTAATCTTTAAGTCTTTTTACGCAATTGTAAAGGCTTGAATAATTCAAATTACTACTTATATTCTTTTTTAAACATATGGTGAAAATAAAAGCAATAATTTATTACTATTTTGCGAAGCGCTCTAAGAAAAAAAAACGTTCATATGTATTTACAAAAAAATACTGAACCGATCTTAAATAATAATGTAGGTCGCATTTTTTAAACCATTAAAAATTATACTCTTATAAGAATTACGCAATTATGGTACCAAAGTTAAGTAATTCAGTATATTGAATAAATGATCGTGTAGTTCAAGCGGGCGAAGCCGCTGGCGGTTGCTAGTATGTATATATATATACCTGTAGACGGGGTGCGACGTTGCCGCTTTGACAGGTAAGTGTGTGCGTGCTTATGTTATACTTTACAAATGGCGTTTTCTGAATTTGACTGACTTTTATAGAGTAGTTAAAACTGTGGTTTCATTTAAAGTGGTGCTGATAATTCCACTCTGTATATATTTATTTAATGGTAAAGGTCAAGGCAAACGAGCGTGATGGTAAGTGATCACTGCCGCCCCCGGCCCCGTGCAACACCAGAAGAGTTACAGGTGCGTTGCCGGCCGACAAGGTAGGGAGATAGGTGCGCTTTTTGAAGGTTCCCATGTCATATCGACCTGGAAACACTGCCGCGAGTAGGCCATTCCACAGTTCCGTTGCGCGTGGAAGGAAGTTCCTACGAAACCGCAGAGTGGTGGAGTGCTACGTATCCAGATGGTGTGGATGATATTTTAGCTTGTGATGTACTATGCGGTTATAAAATCCGGCAGCAGGTAACAGGTCAAACAGTTCTTCAGAACACTCCCCATGATAAATAAAGTAGATTTGACAAAGCTCTTTTATTAAATACTGTCATTGTTCTTTCTTTTTATAGAAGAACCTAGAATCTTGCTACGCAAGAGGGAACGTTTATTACAATTAAGTCAAACGACAGTTTAATACTAAGAAATACTGTTTTCAATTCCAAGACAAACAATTTTATGGTTTAATTGAAAATTAGCTAAATTAAGGGCACAAATGTTGTCCAAAATCATGACTCACTAAGTACATACGAGTAGTTAGCTAATGTCAGGTCGTAAGTAGTAAGTACCTAGTATCTAAAGTTCAATCTAGGCAGTTGACCGGCACTGAGTCATAAAGCCTGACCCTGCCGGCTACCTGGCAGGCCGGTACTAGCTGTCAGCCGGCGCGTTGAACTCCGCCGCGCGCCGTGGCTACATTGTCTATATCCAATAACGTTTATAAAGGCAACATTGTAGCAATCGCTTTTGTAAAACGTAAGGCAATTGTAATTTAATTAACATTTCGTATAGTATAAAGTAAGTTTAATCGTGTTGTTTTTTAAGAGTAACATTGTATATTGATGACAGCTTTAGGTGCTACAAAAAAGTCGGCGTTATAGAGTATTGTCGCCAGCCTCGTCGCAGAGCTCCGAGCCAACGACCGTAAGCCAATTATATCAGCAAAACAATGTACACTTCCGCACATCTATATGTGGCCAACAATTAACTTTATTTTACCTTGTGGTACAGAAAATGAGAATAGTCTGATTTGATTTACCCCACTAAATAAGTATATTAAATTAATATAGACTTGAATATGGCCGTTACGAACATGTTGCTAAATGAACATATTAAATGAACAAACAGAACGTAAAATAAACAGTTGTGAACACTCCTAGAACGCATTTATTTATCAGTTTCATGCTGTTATCCCGCCCACAGCAGGGTAGGAAAAGGGAACCTAGTGTTAAAACACTCCGTTCCCCACTTTCTGCCGAATTCTGGAGGCATTGCATGTTAAGTGGCAGAACTCAACGCCGCGCTTTGCCTGGACACCAACCCGCCACCGTCGCGTTACAGTCTACTGCGCTACGACGGCCTACATACGAGTACAGACGCCGCCGCTAAGGATTGCAAAAAACATTGAATGGTGGGAATATTGAACAATACAAGTCACTGCTGCGCAAAAGTTGCGATATCAGAATATATACGAGGCGTCCGACTTAATAAATCTAGAAACAGTATAGAATTATCAAAATATTTGTTATCTAGGTACGTACAAATACTAATACCATTTCTGGGGTCTGGTTAGTGTTCCACCAATTAACGTGATGTTCCTAAAACAAGGGGAGAGTGGAGAGCCGTATTTTTTAATATAGGAAGGCTATTTCTGACTGCAATGAGATAGATAGATCACTCGGTGACAAGGACGACAACGCCATATCCAGTGTCTTACGTCCGAAGTGTTCGTGACAGAAGTGACTTTCTCTCGGTAATCGCTCTAAGTGATATGCGGAGCTAAACTCTTAAAAGCTTTGTCCGTGTAGTTTCTCTATAGTTTGGGACGCGGTTTACATTAATCCGTGGTGTGTTTTATAAACATATTTTATTGACGCGACGATTTTATTTTCTTTTTTTAACCGAATACAAAAATATAAATGTACAATCTGTTTGTGACGCGAGTCTACATTAAACGTAGCCTATAGAAGTAAAGGCATTTTGATATCTATAGGAGTATGCTAATAGAAGGAAAGAGGCAACTATCGCTTAGTACTAAATACTTTAAACACTTCTCATTAATACTTGTGTAGGATTGACATTTTTAATTCTTCTTTTTTATTAGTTATCAAACCTCTTTGGATGGCTTTAATACCATTAGTTTTATACAATTAAAGATTAGATAGATGAGAAATAGAAGAAAATTCTGAAGATGCAATAAATAAAAAAAACAAGTTCGGAACCTACTGTTAAAACACTTCGCTCACCACTTTTTTGGCGGAATTCAACGCTGGGCTATTGCTTTAGTACCAGAGCGAAGAAATGAAATATGAATAACTAATAATTTATTCCCTCCAGTGGGGATCGAATCCACAACCCTGCGCCACCATGGCGTACATATTAGTAGATATTTTTATAACCACAGAACAAGGGATACCCTTGTTTCTCAATATCATTTCGTCTTATATATAAACAAAGGTCAATACGCACCATTTTAGCCACCATAGTATCCATTTGCGGTTGATGAGCAGCAGTCAGCAGGTGCCGTATCCTCGACGCATTATCTACACACTGTGCCATACAACGCTGCAGTGCTACTGCTTGTCGCACCAGTGCCGCTGACAGCGGGACAGAGTCCGAACCCGAGCTCGAGGCCCCACTTGTAGATGCGTTCCGGAGTACTGATTCGAGGACATGCGCATGTTGTGATACGTAGTCCAGGCATCGGCGAAGTTCTACAGCTTCGCGTTGTTGACGATCTGTGGTGACATTGAAAGGTACGATCAAATGCCGTGCCCTTGCACAATAACGGACCCTTATATGTATATTTCTAATCTAATCTAGCTTTACGCTGTATTCCTAGCGGCGTAGTGAGAAAGAACAGAGCGCCAAAAGCCTTTTTCGCCTTGTCCACTATCATCAACTTCTTCATACATACCCTCCGGGAGGTCCTCATGCTTTTTACGTGAGCCTTCTCCAGTATCTTTGATACTGTGTTTTCGAACGTCAACAGAGTTCTCCCCCTCCCTCTCACCGCTCACTTTTCCTTCATAAATCTTTTTTGCCATTCTTTCACCACTCTTTCTTCATCGACATCCTTCCTCATTCTCACCGTGACATCCTCGCTAAAACCTACCATTCTGTGCATTCATATCTTTTCATTGGTGATTCGATCAGCTAAGCTGACTTTGTATGTCTTACGAAGAGGTAGCATCTCCACAGTATTCATTTTTCTTTCATTCTTCTTCTGTAATGCCCCAGGTTTCGCTGAGCTATAACAGCGTCGGTACCAACACTCATCTAAATATGTAGCTGTGCTAACGTTTCGTCTCATCAATTAACCCTGTTACCGGCAGCAATACGCCTTTCCACATCCATCTCGTATCTTCCATCTCTACTGAACGTACTTCCCGAATATACCACTTGTTCTAATATATTGCCTTTTTCATTTTTTTCAAGTAACCAGAACCTTTGTCTTACTCGCATTCAACTTTAGACCATTATTTTCACACACTTCGTTCAGAATTGTGACCAAAGCATGCAACTTGCATTCGGTGATATAATGAGCACTGGATCATCCGTGTACAGCTGGCAATTTACTCCCAAGTCACTTTGTTTCACTCCTAGCAGACAGCTATCCAAATACAAATTAAACAACCAAGCTGACATGGCACATTCTTGTTTAACACCCGTATGCAGGCTGCATGAACTCTGTAAAGAAACTGCAGCTTACAGCAAGGGTCCGCTCATATTGTGTTTAGAGCAATATAGAGCTTATTATCTCCCATAAGATTGTTCTCATAATTCTATCAAACACCTTTTCCAAGTCTATAAAAGCACAGAACACTTTTTGTTTAATCGAATAACCAAGAATTTTTCCATGATGATATGGAAAGATCTGATTCATACATCTTCCAGGTCTAAATTCTCCTTGAGCCTCCCACAACAGCCTTACGAATCTCTTGCAGTCTTCTCGCTAATATTTCAGCATAAACATATATATTTATTTAGTGTACTTTAAATAATGAGATAATTTGTGTTATTTAATATACAGAGAAAAAAAAATTGTATTACAAATGTAAACCATGTTTCATAAGTAAAATCTAGTCAAAAAATATAATCTCTTTATTGACAGAATCAATAAAAATACAATTTTTACATTCTGTGACTTGTTTAACCTGTAATAATAAAATAACAATTTTATTTTAAAAGCATACAAGTGCTGTGCTGCAAGCAAAGTAACATCTTAAAGTAATAAAAGATTTACTCATGTATTACTTCAGTTTTAATTTCACTCAGATAATTACTAATGACATCATTATCATTAAAGTAGTACATTCACATCTTTATGTACAAAATGATTATCTTCAATTTAATAATATTCAAAATGTTACTAAGAATATATAATTTCCTTAACATAAAGCAAAAATAAGTTCTGATACTTTTTAATTAAATGTGTGATTTTATAATTTTGAAAAGAAATATTTTAAAGTATAAGCATAAATAAATATACTATACATTTATTTTAATTTGTGTTTTAAAAAAAGAAATTAATCGAATAATAAACTACTATTCAAAGAACAAGGTTACTATTCAAAAAATTTTAATTATGACTGTTTATTTCTGTGAACTTATTACCATGAAAATCATAAATTCTTTGGGTCCTTCTTTGATATTTTTCTTCTTGGAGCTGTCTATCAGCTTGGGCTTGTTTCTCCCGAGCTTCCAGGACCTCAAGGAATGAAGAAAAGAGAGATTTCCTTTCATTTGTGTTCGTAACGGTTTCTTGCATGTTTAATGAAATAAGATTATGATAGTTGACTTAAAATTATAATGAACTGCAGAGGAAAGAATGAAATAATTACAGTCGAATACAGAAATAATGCGCTAACTACGAAAATTGAACTGAACGCAAACAAAAATTAATTCACACAACCACTCACACGACCAACTAACGCGAAGTCAAGGAAGATATACTAGCGCGAAATGAAAATTGAAAACTGACGGACCAGTTGACTACTGACAAAACAAGCGGCAGTGATTGTTAATATGTGGAAAATCAAAATAGACGTTAGGAATCAAAATTGCCAGCTGTAACAAAAACTTAAATTTTCTAACTGGTAATAAACTATAAATATAAATATTGTAGGTATGATAACAAATGTCAGAAGAAGAGAAAGGAACAAAACGAAACAAGTTAATTTTACTCAAATTAGAAAAAGAAATAGGACTTAAAAAATAAAATACAAAGGCATTTTTAGTTTTTTATGATTAGTATAATTATATTATTTAAAATTTTGTATGGATTTTCATATTTTTTCTTAATTTAATGAATAACTTCCATTATACATACCAATTAATTACGGCATACGATATTATGAGTTTGCGATTTAATTATACATATTATAGCAAAATAATATGTTGTCAACTCATCATAGAGAACAGACTTACCATGAGTGTTGAAAATTGAACAATTGCAAGCGTTTCTGTCAATCACCGGGTGGCTGTCAAACATTCTGCTTTAGTGCTTTAAAACATTAAAAAAAATATTATCCAAATTTAATTAAAATGGCTCGCGAAAGCAGCGCAGGATTTGATAGACATATTACTATTTTCTCTCCTGAAGGCAGATTATACCAAGTTGGTAAGTGTACTGTTGATTTATTCAATAACCATAACATAAAACCTTAATTATTTCTATACTTCGTGAATTTGAACCCCTTTCGAATTGTGACAAATTGTGTGTAATGTTTGAATATACATATTTTCAGAATATGCATTAAAAGCTATTAACCAAGGAGGCCTCACGTCGGTGGCTCTAAGAGGCGCCGACACGGCAGTAGTGGCGGCTCAGCGTAAGGTCCCCGACCGCCTCTTGGATCCAGCTTCTGTCACACATCTGTTCCGACTGACTGACCACATAGGTTGCGTGATGACTGGCATGACTGGTAAGAACTGCTGGATTTTATACTTCAATGTATTGTTCTTTATACCAATAAATCCATGATAAATACAAATTTGATACAACCTAATCCTAAACATTGCAAAAAGTTAAGTTAAAATTTGAAAGCAATAAATAATATAATGAAATAAAATATATATACATAGAAAAAAACATCAAATTATTACTTCCTACCTTCATAATTTTTTATGAAGGTAGGAAGTAATATTAATCATTTGCATTTATTTTGCTCAAAACTAAAAGGGCACAAATTAAAATCTGTAAGGATAATCAGCTTGAATTTTTAAAAGATAAGTGCCCCTAGGGGTCTATTACACAGAGGTGGAAAATGGAAGTAAGGAAAAGCTTCTCAATGAGTTATGTGTTTTACAATGTGACTGTTTTATTTTTTAATACTTATAAAAACATATTTATGGATATATCTGTATTATATTAAACTTTAAATATTTTATCCTTACAACACACAATAATAATAATAATACTTTATGGCACTAAAATAAACAAAGAATCAGTAGAGTAACAGTAATTACAGAAAGACAATACAAAGTGCAATGGCGGCCTTATCACTAAAAGTGATTTCTTACAAGCAACCATTTGAAAGGACTTAATATATAAAAGATAGCGAAGAGGTGAAAAAAAGTAATAATAAATATTATACTATCAAATATAAATATGTTATTCATCATATAAACATACATATATGGTTAAATACACAACACATAAGTATGTGTGTTGCTGCGGAGCCTTTTCACAAGGATGTCTATATAAGACCTATATTTTTAAGATTAATTTCTTTTGCAATGACTATTTCGTTGCTCTTCATGACTTACTGTCCTTTTTTCTTCACCTGTACATCATAGGTGTATTGAACACAGTTATTTATTATATGGCAACAATTTAATTAAATAAAGACCCCTACAATTCACATTATGTATAAAATAATTAATATAAAACTTATTTCTGTTTATATTTCTTTCATTTACCACTCAATCTCATATAAAAATCAATTTATTACACTCAGACTCAATTTATTACAGACCCAAAAAATATCACTTTCATTATGTGGATATACTTTCAGTTTATATATATCTATCAGGTAAAAAAGAATGCTATTCTTTTAGCTTCATACTAGGTATTCCAAATAAGTAAAGAAAGCCCACTGAGTAAATGAATATCAAAATTTTGAAACAAGTGATGAAAGAATATACTGTTTTTTATACTCTTGTTAATTGGTGTATATCAATTTTAATTTTTTGATTCTTTTCTACTATGGATATTTTACTTCTTCCTTAATATTTTGAATTTGAAAAACAAATAATGTTGAATAACAGTAAACTGTTGCTATATTTTTTTTTATATTAACACTGTATTCCAGATATTGCAGAGTAGGCAGAATGAATATAGTATTAAGACCCTTAGTTCCTCACACACTGCTTGTTGAATGTTAGAACTTGTTGTACCAAAAAAGCAAGGAAATGAAAAGATTTAATTTGGATGGGTGTAAATCAAACCCACTAATGTCCCATTTACTCTTAGATTCTTTGCTCAATTCTTAGGTTGTTATTAATCATTATACATGGATACACTTTTAGCGGACAGCAGGTCTCAGGTGCAAAGGGCTCGCTACGAGGCGGCCAACTGGACATACAAGTACGGCTCAGAGATCCCTGTGCACATCCTGTGCCGCCGCATCGCGGACATTTCGCAAGTGTACACACAGAACGCTGAGATGCGCCCACTTGGATGCAGTAAGTGTATGATACGATCATTGGGCAGTGGGCCGATATATATAATCATTTACACTTTCAAACATAACATTGCACCATTGTTCGTCGCAGGCATGATGGTAATAGCATACGACAGTGAATCAGGCCCCAGCGTGTACAAGACGGACCCGTCCGGCTACTACTGCTCGTACAAGGCGGTGGCGGCGGGCTCCAAGGCCACCGACGCCAACGCCTACCTTGAGAAGAAGCTGAAGAAGAGAGCCGATCTTAACCATGACGATGTGGTGCAACTCGCCGTCGCCTGCCTCTCACAGGTGCTTTCTGTGGACTTCAAGGCGTCAGAGATTGAAGTCGGGGTTGCGTCTAAAGCCGATCCTAAGTTCAGGTAACTATTTTACTTAAATTTCTTGTTTTGAATAATGTAAAGCTGCTTTACGCTGTATCCCGCATACAGCAGGTCCAGGCAGACGGAAAATACTTATTGCTAACAAGTTGTCGACGTTGCATGTTGGTTGGCGGATCTCAACGCCGCGAGTTTGTATAACAGAGCGAGGAAATGAAAATAATTCAAAGATAACCATTTCTTCGTCCAATAAGACATTCTCTCACGACCGTCTCATCGTTTTAATATAATTTTCATTCAAGTTATGAAAATATATTTTGTTAATACTTTTTAGAAAACATAAAAATTTGTGAGTTCGATCCCCACTTGAGGAAGTGAAATATTTATTTACGTTTATATTTACATTTCTTCGCTCTGGTGTCGAGTGTGTGTGGTGTGTGGTGTTAAGTTCTGCCACTCAACACACAATGCCTCCAGAATTCGGGATAAAGTGGTCAACCGAGTGTCTTAACAATAAGTTCTCTCTGCCTACCTTACTGTGTGCGGAATACAGCATGAAGCTGATTTAATTGTTTAAATTTGAACGGAGCGGGATTTGAAACCGCGCCTCTTCGAGACCATCTAAGCGCTCTGCCCAACTAAGCCATAATGTATGGCTATGGCATGGCCTACGTCGAAATTCTTATATGCTTCTTACAACTCATTATTGCCAACAAGATGTTTCTGTAATAAGATTTTTACAAATTTCTACTTCGGTTCCGGAGTTTTTCTTTCCTAAGTCTGGAATAACACTTTAAAAATTGATATTCTCTTCTTTTTTTAGAGTATTGACGGAGAGTGAAATAGAGAGACACCTCACTGCCATCGCTGAGAAGGATTGAGGGAATAAAAATCAATAATGCTATAAATTTTTTAATAAAATATATGTCTTTGATATTGTTTTATTTATTTGTTGATATTTATAAAAGATAAGTGTAAAGAGTCATATTTTAAAGGATTTCTCTTAAAATATATTTAATATAAAATAAAACAGTGCATTAATGTCATAACTTATAACTACATCATACCTCACATAATAAGATACTAAACAAAACAAAAAATAATGTCACACGTTGAGGGGTTCGCTGAAGTGTGACATGAGGAGTTTTACCTTTGGAGTTTGTGTGACATGGGGAAATAACAAAATAAGAGACGTCACACTAAATAGGTGGCTAAGACTGGAGAAGGGTCTCTGAATATTGACTAATTTATTATAACTACATTGCTATTTATATCCTAACTACAATAGATAATATAACTATACATACCTACTTAAGATATAATACTACACCTTCCCCCCTTTTAATAAAAAAATACATTTATATATATTTTTTTTATACTTACTATATACTAATTATATTATACTATACTTATTATTAATATTAACAATTGTTTCCATAGTGAGCAATATGGTTTTACCAAAGGCAAGTCCACTACGGATGCGGGTGCCGCACTCCTAAAGCACATTTATGATTATGCATGGGAGAGGTCACAAAATGCAATTGGAGTGTTTTGTGACTTATCCAAAGCCTTTGATTGCGTAGACCATGTAATTCTGTTGTTAAAACTAAAACATTATGGTATACAGGATACTGCCCTTGACCTTATTGCCTCATATTTAAACCAAAGAATCCAGAAGGTAAGTATAAATAATGTAAAATCATCTGGATCTCCTCTAAAGATGGGCGTTCCACAAGGATCCATTCTTAGTCCCCTTTTATTTCTTCTTTATAT